>AWVV02006471.1:0-21984 GCA_000500205.2 Phytophthora lateralis | reverse complement strand
GTGGTCCAATAATCATTAGCGTGAAGCTAGAGACGATGACGAGATACGGGCCGACTAGAACTATATACCCAAATGGAATTGGAAAGCGCCACAGCGCAGCAATAGTGATCGCTATCGATAGGTCGGTGGCAGAAGTCCCGACAGCGATGACTATAGCTCCAGCATTCGTAATGATCCCAGGTAAAATCACTTCTCGGACTTGTGCCGTGACACCTACTGACACAGCCACGAGCGCAAGGAACCAACGAATCCAGAATGCATAGTTTGCCTGCCAACCATCAGACGGAGGCTTTAGTGGGGTACAATCGATCAAAAGCGCCACCACGACGGCAGGAATCGGCGTCAGGATGCAAACAGCGACGACACGTGCCATTGAAGTCCGCTGACAGTAATCTCGGAATGCAAGTAGCCGCTCGACTGAGTACTCACTTCGGTGTCCAATATGGCTTCGATGCCAGAGATTCACGGCCTTGTGGTATGCTGCAGCAAACATATTCGTGTCGATTGCCTGCTCTTGGCCATGATGTGCAGCTGGCTGAACCTTCATCGAGTGTGTATACCTGTCACGTTGGTTTTCGCAGCAAGAACTGTTGCTCAACAATAGCTGGTTAAGTTTAGATGTTTTAGTACCTGTCGACATGCTTGTTTGGCCCCAAAGGGGTAAGTCCTGAGCATGTGCAAAACGGGAAAACGGAGATAGACGCTGCTTTCAAATTTCAAGATGTTCAATACCAAACCTATTAGGTGAACTACATTGGGTTAATGAGCGAATTGACACTTCGAAGCAGCTGTGGAAGTACTAAGCGAAGCTCTTGCCGATTGCTCCATGAATCGGACCTCTCTTCGTCCTCGTCGTCTTCATTTGGCTCGCCTATCTCTTTGCTGGTTCCTCTCTCGGTGCTGATTGTCTCCAGTACTTGTTCGATAGTGCGACGCAGGTTCATCGCGTCATCTGTAAAATTGGTCGCGCTGCCACTACAGAGCGACGAAATGTCCTTGGACAGCAGCAGGTTGTATAGTGCTTTACTGCCGATAAGTGTCATCTCCAAGTCATCCCCAGCGGCACACTCGACTATCCCAACCAGCAGCGTGCGAACATCGACTGCATCGTCGTCAACAGCAGGGCGAGCTAATAGCAATGCTTGGCGCGTGCTGTGATCAAGGGCAGCGTTCATCAAGACACCACAAACTGTGTACACGACCTCGCGACTGCTGTGGTCCAGCAGGACGACAAGACAGTCCAGTACTTTCAGCTCATTCATAAACGCTAGCACGTCTTTGAATCGCGACAGGTTTCCGAACGCTCTAGCCGCTTCAACTACAGCTTCTTCGTTTCTGTCGAGGAGGATCCGCGCGAGAAGCTGGGTGATGGCAACGCGGTTGCTTTCGATGAAGCAGTAGTCGCAACTTTGAAATGAAGTTTTGCCATCACCCTTCGGTGCAGTGCTATAGTACGATATGTTGGTGATGCAGCTCACAGTGTTCAGCATGAGCTCTTCGTCTCCCGCGCGCTGAGCGACTTCCAGAATTCCCAGTAGAGGCGTCAAGCCTTCGTTCTCATTGAGCTGAGCACCCACATCTGCGTTCATGGCTAGGTTGGCGATCACTCGGACGAGCTTGATCAAGACCTCCATCGACTGGTCAGCGTCAGAAGCACGACGTCGTTCGTCATCATCGCTGATCTCCATGTTGTTCCGAGCGTCTGTATAGCGAGCACCATAAAATTGTAGGACTTCCAGCAACAGTGTGATGCCCGAGAAGTTCGTGGCAACCAAGCGCCGATTCAGGTCGTTGCCGGCACACAAGTTCCCCAATACGAAAAAGACTCGGATGAAGAGTAAATCTTGGAAGCGCATATCGGACCGCTGCTGATCCACAAGTGAAAGCCACGAATTCTGGCGATGATCAATGAGAGTCACCAGATTTTCCATATTGGTGGAGCTCTGGTTGATTTGAGCCCGCGGCAGTTCGTGCAACGTGAGTTTGCTCAGAATGCGCGAGATATTCACCATCAGCTCTTGGTGGGCGATAAACGCAGGGATCATGCCGCATAACCGCAGAGGGATGTGGGCTTCGAGAAATTGTTTGTGGTTGCTTTTTGAGATTGATAAATTGCGTAGAATACCAGTGGTTTGGATCAGAAATTGCGCGATTTCCTTGCTTCTCGCTGCATCTCCAGCACGCCACCGCATTGTCTCGCTGAGAATTGCAATTGCACGGTTTGAAGCCAGCAGGCGGACCATCTTGTCGTCTGCATTCGAAACGTTTTTCAGAGTTCCCGCCGTGTAGATCAACATCTTCATGGGGATGCTCTGCTGCTCTCCAGAGAGGAATAATGTAGTGGCCTTGTCCTTCGGGTGCTTCTCATCGCAGTGACCAGAGGCCTGGTTACTAGTCTCAGCAATTGCATGGAGGATGGCCTCGACGTAGCGCACATTGCAGAAGCAGCTATCGTTGTCGCTAGCCTTGCTGAGAACAAACAGGGTCTTTCCGAGTTTGATGATCTGGGCGTTCATGCTTCCGCGATCATTGCCGGTAGCGCCGTACAAATCGAAAAGTGCGGGTACCAACTCCAGTACGGAAGCTGCGTTCGCAGCCCACTTGTCAAGCACCACGCTCGAAAGAATATCAAAGAGTTTGAGACGCAGTTTGTCGGCTGCCACAACTTCTGGGTCTCTCTTCGATCGCGGCTTGCTGCCAGCTTGCAGGAATGAGCTCAGATCAACGAAGTTGTCTACCAGCTCGCGCAGATGGCCTACACGAGCAAAGAAATCCGATGAATTGGCTAGACCAAGTAACTCTTGCATGCAGCGATCGATTCCGCCGTAGGATTGCAGAAGTTCATCCTAGGTGAACACAAATATCACGTCAGATTGGATACGCAACGCTAGCAGAAGTTTACAAAAGACTCACGCTTGAAGGGAGCGTAAGGGAAGCCTCCGGGTCGAACATCGTCTCCTGAACGTCTGCAATCGATTGCTCGTCGTCGGACTCGTCGTCGGACAAAATTGGTGCATGCACCAACTTGAGACTGTTTGACGATGAAGTCACCGCCAACGTTTTCATTCCATCAGGCGGGAGTATCGTCGGAGACCGCACCTTGAGTCCGCTTGGTCTTGGTGGCAGATTCGTTGGCTTTGGCACTGAAGGTGTCAACTTGTGGTGTGTGTTTTTCTCCTGTGTCATTTGCTTCAGCTCCGCCACTGTGTACGATGAGCTCGGACGAGACCCTGGACGGTAGTCATCTCCCTGAAAAAGCGGTCGAGCTGAGGTCTGCGGCGTGTACGGACGCGAAGGGGCTTTCAACGACGCTCGAGCCTGTGATAAAACATGGGAAATCCCTCCCCGGGCGATGCACGCGTCCATTGCTGCGTTCTTGCGGTGTCTGCGGCGAGTCGCGCGTTGCAGCGTTGAGCTCGCGTCGTTTCGTGTGCAAAATTAGGTTCAAGTCGGTCGATCGTATATTACCTCAATTCAATAGGCATTCGGTCTAATACCATGCTGGCATAATATGCCATATTATGATTTCGACGCTCAGCAGTCTGGCGATACCGGTAAGAGATTTTGCGGCAACGACAGGCGTAGATTAGTCTACAGAAACACTGTGTAATATTGCAGCAGAGCTTACCAATCCAAATTCCATCAAACTATTGTGGCTTGTGAAAAAGCTAGACGACGTCGCTATGCGTTATGGCTGGGTTTCCTTTGTCAATTTGGCCCGGTAGTACGCCATTGTATAATCTGTAGCTAGACACCACATAGGTCACAGCACAGCAGCAAGTAAAACCTGCACATGCATCATACCAGCACTTTTCACTGGAAAACATTGTCAGTAAATGACAATCTTGGCTTTTAATAGGCAAGGCGATCGCCTGCTGTGGAGAGGATTGCAGCGAGAAATTCCCGGAGTAGTATCTCGTACCCTCGTTGCCAACGACGAGTCGCTCGTTGGTCACATCGCGATAGTTTTCTGCGCCTCGGAACCTCACAGCACAGACTTCTCCTATCCGAATATCCGCGATCCAAAACACACAACCTCTTTCTCCATCGAGATAAATGTACGCCTTTGCCTTTGGCTTGACTTATCCCGAACTTCAAGCCGAGGTGTATCCATTAAAGTCATAAGCTTACAAACGCCAAGTGAACCTATCATCTTTTGTCATTTACGTCCCCAGTAAGGCCTCCTACTTACAAATCTCCCGCTTCCACCCCCACATCCGTCAACGATGCACCAACCTCTGTCAAATGTATTCCTACGTTTCGGGTTTGCGTTTTCCCCAGTCTCCAATCGCAGCGACTGGGCATGGCGGGCTCCTCCGCCGAGGCCTCGGAGGCGGCCCGCAGGCAGCGGCGGCAGCTGGCGTACGCGCTGCGGGCGCTCAAGATGTACAACCCGGACTTCGCGCTCACGCCCGAGGTGCTGGAAATCATGCGTGCCTTCTTCGCGGACTTGCGGCCGGATGCGCACGGGACCATCACTCGCACGGCGCTGGTGGACGCAATTGCGCGCCTGGACCCGAGTGCGGAATCTCGTGTGCGACGTGACATCACAGACGAGCGGCTGGACTTCGCTGCCTTCTGTGAATACGTCATGCGCTGGAAGGCGCAGAGTCCGCAGGTAGTGCAGAGCGTGTACACGTCCTGGGCCTCGCAGATTGCGGCATTGGACTATGGGATGAGCGAGGGCGATAGTCTATTTTTAGACCTGAAGGACGGCCCACCCAATGAGAAGCTCGCGCGCGAGGTCATCCAGCTGCTGCAGTCCCGGACAGCGCAAAGGTTGCACGAAGGTGAGCAAGTCAAGTTCGAGGACTACGAAGCGTCCATTGCAGGCTACGGCCTTCACCCGGATGATTCGCTCGAAATGGACGAGGAGAAAACGATGACACAGCGTCACGCTGACGCAGCCGACGCAGCCGACAAGAAAGGGTCCATTCTGACCGTCTCTAAATCCTTTTTGGCGGGGGGCATGGCCGGAATCGTGGCCAAGTCGGCGCTGGCGCCTCTGGACCGCGTGAAAATTTTATTTCAGGTGAACGACAAGCATCAGTTTAGTTTCAGGAACGCGGCCAGGATGGCCAGGAACATTTACGTGCACGACGGCTTCCACGCGCTCTTTCGCGGTAATATGCTCAACATCCTCAGGGTCATCCCGTACGCGGGGCTGCAGCACTCGGGGTTCGACTTTTTCAGACACAAGTTCCATGCGTACAATTACCGTAAAGCGGAGCGAGAGAGCAGTCAGGAGGTCCCGAAACTCAGTAATCTGCAATTGGTGGCGGCCGGGTCGCTAGCGGGAGGACTGTCGCTCGTTGTGGCGTACCCGCTGGATATCGTGCGGGCGAGGTACATGGTGCAGATGGGCAAACGCCGTTACACTAGCATCTACGAGGCCGTCGTGACCATGTACAAGGTGGAAGGCGCGAGGTCGTTTTCGCGAGGACTTGTGCCTTCGTTGTTGGGAACGCTGCCGTACACTGGAATCGGGTTTTCACTGAACGAGCGATTCAAGATTTGGGTATGTGCATCTCTATTCTTGATTTTGTCGGGAACCCATTAACTAAATTCTATGCAATTGGTTTTGCAGACGCTTGATTTGCAGAGGCGACGAATGCAAGTGAAGCACGGCGAGAATGCACCAGAGCCGAGTCTGAATCCGCTGACCAAGTTTGTGTGTTCGTACTTTGCGGCATGTATCGCACAAACAAGTGAGCGTGTATTAATTGGAGTAGAAGTTTTATTTTAGAGAAATCTGACGCGGTTTGGTGTTTTGACGTTGTCAGGCACATACCCGATGGATACCATTAGGCGGCGTATTCAGACGGACGGCTACGTCTCGGGGTCTCAAGTAAAAATGCAGTATACAGGTGTCGTTGCCACTGCTCGAATTATTTTGACGCGAGAAGGCTGGCGAGGGTTGTTCAAGGGCGTGTCAGTAAATTGGATGCGAGTAAGTATCTATTTCTTTTACGTGATGAGTCCTTTGCTACAATGGCAGTATCCCCTTACTTTGAAAACTGTTGTGTGTCTTGTGTAGAGTCCTGTATCTACCGGCATCAGTTTAACGACATACGATATCCTAAAGGAGGTCTTGGGGGTCGAAAAGATAGAATAATAAATTCAGCAATTGCCAAGGTCTCCAGTGTTGTTCTTGGATATCGATGACACTTCGCCTCGAGTTCTGGGCCGGCCAAAATGTTCGGGTGAGTCGCTCGAGATCAATAGCACAACAAAACGAAATTGTCCACATGAAGCTGTCGTCCTGGCAGTCGTCACTCGAGCGGCGTTGGCTCTAACTCCAACCTTACAGCGAACAGCTCCGCCACGAAATGGAGCAGCACACTGAGAGCCAACGGTTCTACCACGGCATGGGAGTTGACAGGGCCGGAGTGAGAAACGACCAGGACAGTTGACGGCACCGCGATCGCGTTGCCAAATCAGCACCGACCATGTCTGGGACAACTTCGGATGGAGATACAGTCACTGGGTCATCAACCGTGTCGATCGCAACCCGAATGACAATGCCAAACCCGCGATCTACAATGTATGTTGGTCCTGCAGTAGCACTCGTCCCCAAGCACGATTGGTATCGCCTACTTCAACAATGGATCACCCGAGCAGATGACACACGATGTATGATGGAACAGTAACTCCCTCGATGATTCTTTCTCGAGCGCAATAGGTGAAACTGGACTGAGAATGACGGCGACATGAAAGGTTTGTCGGTAAGCTACTGTACACGGTGCAGGCGTCGGCATCTGCGAGCTCAAGCGATGCAAAGTCGTAGACTTGTCGATGACCATGAATACTGCAAAGCCGAATGTAACTTTGACGTTCTGGTGGTCATGGTTGTCGCAGTCGCTACGCAACTATGCTAATTTGGCTTTGCCAGTTCTCAGAGCACCATTAATCCGGGACAACCAAAGTAGTCGTTACTCGAAACCAAACATCATGATGTAGCTTGCCTGTCCGTGCATCGCACACCTTCACCACTTGACAGAAGAAAAGCGACCGAGAACTTCTTGAGACGATCAGTGGAGCGGTAAGTGCAGTCTGACTCCGCATCACGATGGTCACAGGGGCAACTGGCGCGTGGTGAGCTTATTGCAGCAGGCGGCAACTCTTCGCAGATCTGCCCGTAGGCGTTGATGTTGGCTGATTGAAGCGTGTTTGACACGTCTGAGTAGTCTCCAAGCACCGTGTAAAGTCCAGCCACAAAGTTGATCGTGTGTTCACAGCAGCATACCTTCCCTTGCTCATCAAACTGAAAGAACACTGCCATCGGTAGCCGCAATATTGAGCTTTGCACCAGCTTCTCGCGCACACGAGCGAGGACATGGGGGAAAATAGTATCCAAATTGAAATGCGTCAGGTGAACGACCAGCATTGCGCTCACGTGCCCCATTGCCGTATCTTGCCCTAAGAAGCCCACGCTAAACGCGCACTGCTCCAAGACGGGTGCAACACAATTGAAATAAGTCGTTAAGCGCATCCACTGCTGGACAACGCAGCCGCGCCCAACAAACTCACCATAATGCACGTCACTGCGCATTGCTGCCTCGAGGAATCTCTCCTGTTGGGGTTGCACACCAGACTCGAACGACTGCATGCATTCGCGCATAATTGCTATCACGTCGGCCGCCTTCATCGTGCTCAGCTGACTCGTTGCGCCAAATAGCTGGAGGTGTAAACGAGCAGCCTGAGCATTGTGTCGTGCTATTAGCTGAAGATCCACATCCAGCCGAAGGCGCTTCACTATTGACTCCAGATGATCCGCATACAGTCGCTGCTTCTCTCGGTAACGCTGCTGGCGCTCATAGCGGGGCGATTTCTTTTCCACTTTCTGCCTGGTTGTCTTGGTTGGCTCTTGTTCTTGGCCATTGCTGCTGCCAGTGACGGGTTCGATCCACGGGCAAGGCACGGAGTTGCTTGCTCGGGACATTGCGCCCTTTTAAATGGCGCATCCAACTATGAATCACTTCGTTTCCCTTGCAACCTCTTGGTCAATATGCTTTTGACTTCGATTGCTGCGCTGCTTCTCAACTTGAGCTCGGTCGCAGATGCCGTACCACATTATTGTCCGCCAGAACGGCTTTATCTATCTTGCAGATACGGGAGTCTGACAGTTGTGATGAAAGGCTTGAACCGTGAGACTACGTCCTTGAATTCCGAAGCGATTGGGTCGTTCTTGCGCGAAACACACCTCCAACTGCGATTTAGTTCACACCCAACCACTAAATGCCCCCTTTGGGCGTTAAACGTTTATGCTATGACGTTTGGTATCACGAAGTAAACTTGGTGGACGAGCAAGGTCCCAAGTGCGTGCTTCATAGGACACGAAAGCGTGGCAACACTTGTGGAAGTGGCGCGCGTTGCCGATGACGAAAAGGAAAGGGGGCAGATTCCAACATGTTTACCGCATTCATCGCGCTTCGTCGCGCAGCCACCGAGGTTCAATCCAGTACCTACAGCGAACACACGTCAACATGAGCTGATGCGTACAGTCGAAGCTCAAAGCTCAACTCCTGTGGCTCAAAAGTGGATGGGAGAATAATGAACCATCCCGGAGGATACCGTCGGGAGGCTTTCGCCACGACACCACTGGGCACGCCACTCATGTACACGCCGCGTGCCGACGTTGCACCTGCAAATGCTAGTTTTGGATTTGTGGAGAGTAGTAGGTCTCCTTCCGACGTGCTCTCGAACACTGATACGTTAATAGATGGAGGAGCGACAACGCCTCCTTCGGTTGGAGATTCGCCAGGTGATGCATCTGCTTCTGGGTCGAGAACTAGCAGTCGAATTAGCATATCGCATTCTTGAGTGACATGCACCAAATATTTGGGGTTGAAAGTGTAGCAACCATAGTTGGAACACCCTGCAGCTGAGCCAGTTTGTATGCTCCACTTGCCACGCAGCCGAGTGAGTTCCATCCCATGGCCTTCGGGCGGTAGTTGGCGATAAGCGATACTGTCACCTGCAGGTGGATCGCTTACAACTCGTAACGTGAACTTCCCCAGAAAATCTTTCTCAAAGGTGGACGGGATCAACACGACATCATGCAATCCGGAAGCCAGGATTGTTGTGTCTACTTCAATGAAGCAAAATCCTGGGCGGTACTCCCCTGAACTAAGTACCTTCAGCGGTAAATCGTCATCTGGAGCACCATTTCCTGGAGCATGTAGCTCACATACCCGCTCGCGCGTGTGTAAAGCTGCCCGCAAGTTGATTGGGAAACTAGCCGTTTTAGAATCCTTGGAAAAGAAGGCTTCTGTCTCAAGAAACAGGAAAAGCGACCGACGTGGTTTTTGCAGCTGCAAATGAATCTGAGGGTTGTTCATAAACGTTGAGTAAAATGGGCGTCCACCGGCACAGGCGGTGTCCCATGCTCCTGGGATCACAATAGACACCGGAGATGTTGTCACAAGTTGAGGAATTGGCTCACACGTATACGGCCGCGTGGAAAAGATAGACAGCGTGTAGTCGAGCGCCGCAAATTTTTCGTACTGCGAAGCCACAAGCGTAAAAGACGGCTCAGAATCATCGGTAAGATCCAAGTCCAGACTCACGAGGGTGTGAGGATTATTGCTGTACGTCCCCCGTGACACGGCGCAGTGGTTGTAGAATACACGTTTCCCAGGCGCACCGCGATACACATGAAGCGTGAGGAACTGCTGGCTTGAGTAGTCGGTGTCGCGTTCAATGGTGCTCACGTGCCTCGAAAGCAGAACCCACACGGTGCACGACCCAGCCGACGTGGTTGCTCCATCTTCACCCGGTGTGCTCTTGCTAAACGTGAGCGAGTACTGTGGGTTGAAGCCTAATGTGAGTGAGTCGTTGACAGGACCTAGCTCAACGGGCCAGTGCTCATGGCACACACCTTTGTACGGGAAGAGCTCGGGATTCCAGTTCATGTACAAACTCTCGAAATACTGCTTCACTGAGTCAAAGTCAATCCAAAACAAACCGTCGTCCTGCTGTCCACTTGATGCCTCCGCTTCAGTCACCTCGCTGGCGTAGAACTGGCTTTGGTACGCGCGTAGCTCATCACCGATGACACTGTCCCATCGCGTTTTATCGTGGCGTGAATATGGACCCTTCCAGCCCATCTTGCGCCACGGGTTTTTCACTTGGAGCAATCGCGTTTTCTTACCGTCGCTAGAAGAGTCAGAATTCTCTTCTGGAGTGGCGAGCTCGTATACGTTAAGCACCGCGTACACGTGCATAGGAACGAGACCTATCATCTTGGCCTCCTGTTTAGAAATGTCTCCTGTCGACATTGTAATGATGCAATCTCCATAGTGGAAAGCACTCTTGAGTTGTTCCCAAAGTCGTTCTTCCTTGCTCGGTGCGTCAATTAACTCATTAACGGGAACACGTTCCGGAATCCACCCTGTGAGCGCAAACAAGTCGATACCTGAGTTTCCACCAGGAAAATCGTAGCCTCCGTTCAGTTTCAAATAAGCCTTCTCGATAAGGCTGACCCAGAGTTCATTTTTGCGCGTAGTACAACTCGAGAGTAGCTGTCCGGAAGACCCACTAACCGGCAGCAAGTCGTCGATAACGACTTTGCGAGGCACCCCGTTAGCCCACAACTTGACCACGTACTTCCCGAATGGATTATACACGGGCTGTTTGGTCTTTGGGTCAGCCGGGAAAATGATCTTCGTGATCAGCCGCTTCTGAAACCTCTGCTCGTACGCTGCCGCAATGCACAGCGACGCCACGAATGAACAGTCCGTGACGATGTCCTGCTTGACCACCAGCGGATTCACTCCTCCTTGCGCGATCATCACAGGTGCGTGGCCGCAGCGTGTAGCATAGTCTCTAGGCCTCATCCACGTCGCGTCCTTCTTCTGCTGCTTAGTTGAGAGCGACAAGTGTCCGTCCGGATCGTCAAAAGGCTCGGGCAGACTGAACTTCTCCTGCGCGTCAAGGTCGTCCAGCCACGGTACGAACAAGTGGCCGTTGATCTGCGACGACCTGCGCAGCACGTCCAGCTCCTGCAGGGTGTAGGCCGCCCCAGGCGTCTCCTCCTCCTTAACTTCTGCAGCTCTGGCAGACGCGTACGCAGGCGTCACCTGCGCCATCTTGTCCTGAAGCTGCGGCGGCTCGGGCCACTGCAGCGCCGCCACGTCCTGATGCATCTGATTCTGAGCTTTGAGCTTGGACACGTAGTCGATGACGTACTCGAGCTGCTCCTTGACCGCCGCTTTGGCCGCCGTCTCGGCAGGTGGCAACGCGTTTAGCGCCTGCATGTAGCTCTCGGCGGTGGCGATGTACCCCTCTATGACAATAGCAGGTTGCGCAGAGCCTGTGTGCTCCGATTCTCGTGCCGCCGCGTGCTGCTCCATGGCGCGCGTGAGCACAAAGTCGCTCGACTGCTGCAACGTCTGCACGCGCGTCTGCAGCTCGGCGATCGTGGGCTCCAACCGCGCGCGCTGCGCCGCCGACTCGACGACCGCCAGCCGTCGCAGGATGCGCAGCGCCTGCTGGAACAGCGGCACGGCCTGCGCTGCCTGGCCCGCGTGCTCCAAGCTCTGCGCGCGCTCGGTGGCCGCCAGCGCCTCCGCGTACTGCCGCTCCGACATTTGGGGAATGCCAATTGGTCCATTTTGGTCTCGGACTAAAAGTGTCGACGTGTCGCACCTATTGTGGTGTGCGCCACACACGACGTATTGTGCGGCTACAGGGCCATTTCCGAGGGTGCAGGACGACAGCGAGGAATCATTATGAGCGGCAAGGAGGCGTGGAAGCCCTTCGTCAAGTTCGAGTACCAGAAGCTGCTGCCTGCAGAGCTGCGTAATAAGGTGAAGCCTCCTGCCGGTCGTCCACGACCCCCCTGTGTGCTAACTGTTGTTTCGGTTGCTATTGCCAGTTGCGCAAGATGCTCGTGTTCACGGAGGCCACGGGCACCAAGCAAGTGAACCAGTCGCCCGCCGTGTCGCAGGGCTACCGCTACCCGTCGCCCGACAAGCAGGCCGAGGGCGTGTTCGTCCCCTCCAGCGACTCCAAGGACAGCGTCTACAACACCAGCTACTACACGCGCGACATCCGCCGCTTCCCCTTCCCGACGGACGTGGGCGTGCACCCGTCCATCCCCGTGCAGAAGCGCGCCGAGCTCCCGGCCGACGCCAAGCGCGGTTCGCCCGGCAACAAGAACCCGGCTGTGCTGCGCTACGACCCCACGGGCACGCGCTCGGCCATGTCGACGACTCACGAGGCCCGTGACAAGCTCATCCTGCAGCACGCGTCCACGCACAACGTGCGCTTCGAGTGGGAGGGCGACGCTGAGCAGGAAATCATCGACGACATGGAGGCCAAGAACCTGCCGCCCGTGCCCGGCCGTCCCTTCGTCTGGGACCTGCCCGCTCAGAGCCGCGTCATGCGCTGGTAAATGGGCAGCCAGCAATCCGCAACTGCAGAGAAGGAAGGCAGCGGTGACGAGTGATAATAAGATGCCCCTTAAGCAAGAGCTCACCATGAAAATTGACGAGTCGATCTCCTAAGCTGTCCTCCGTCGTCTAACATTATGTTGCGCTAATGATTCTATTACGTTGCTTGAAGCCAGCGAAGTTGCTTCAAAACATCAGTCTGCGAAAGTCGAACGAGAAGCATCAAGAAGAAGCGACAGCCGCCATGCAGTTCACCGTGATGCCAGAGCTACCGACGCTACCAGCGCCCGAAGTCGTGTCCAAGACGGACCAGTCCATCTCGCTACGCGTGGAGAAGCCGCCGCAAGTGGACGGAGAGACGCAGTACAAGCTGCAGGCGGTCGGTTCCTCAACTTTATTTACCTTTTCCATTATTTTCTAACATTTATTTCTTACCGTTTTGCAGAGCCACAGCGAGCACGGCTACGTCTACTACTCGTGGAACGAGTCTGTGCTCTTCACGGGCAAAATGTTCCCCGTCAAAGGCCTCACGTCCAACACGGTACGACTCTCAACCCATTTAGAAATGGGTTTCTTATTTGAAAATTCTTCTTAATCTAAACGTGTACGTATGCATTGCAGACGTACGTGTTCCGCGTGCGTGTGGTGCACGAGGCTGCACGCCAATGCGGCGAGTGGTCACTGCTCACACCCAACGTGCGCACGTTCACGGAGGAAGAGGACGCCAAGCGCTCGGGCACCGTGTTCGAGCACGCGCTCAAGCTCGAGCGCGAGCAGAAGAGCCTCCTGCAGGGCCAGATCTGCAAGCTCACTGGCATGCTGGACGAGCGCAAGGCGGCGCGCGAGCAGGACAAACAGGTGCAACACCACGAGGACATGCTGGCCAGTCGCCGCGTCATTGACACGAGGCTCGTCAAGCTGCAGCAGGAGCTGAGCTCCCAGACGTCGGCGCTGCAGACCATCAAGAGTCAGCGCGCCGCGGACGAGCAAATGATCACCGAGCTGCTGAACGAGCAGGAGACGCTGCGAGCCGCGCAGAGCCAGCAGCAGGGACAAGTGGAGTACGAGCTGGAGATGCAGACGCTGCGAGGTCAGCTGGAGAAGAATAAGGAGGCTCTACACAAGCACCAGGAGCAGGTGAATTCCAGCCATGAACAGATCGCAAGCTACGAGGCGTCGCTGGAAGCCAAGAAGAGCGAGATCGCACAGAAGGAGGAGGAAGTGGAGAGGATCATGGACGACTGCAACCGCATGGTTCAAGAGCAAGCAGATCTTGCTCACGTGAAGCAGCTGGAGGTGGAAGATGCTCTGCTGGAGGCCAAGACGTCGCTGGAGCAGCAGCTCGACATCAACACGTACCTTCGGGAAGAGGTCTCGCGTCTGCGCGAGGAGAACCACCACCTGAAGAACCAGATCGAGGAAGTGGACTCGGAGGTTGTTCCGAAACTCGTGCGCCTTGAGGATGAGAACGAGCAACTTCGCGCGCAGCTGAACCGACGGTAGAACGCTGACACCCTGCGCATTCACTGCAAGCGTGCTCGAATTCTGAGAGCAAGACTGTGTCGATGCTGGAGATTGGGTAGCTGTGTCCTTGTTGCTGCAACTTGTTCCGCCTCACTTTACTTATGTATACTCACCGCCCTCGTGTGACTGAATAGCTTATTGCAATCCTTTGATTCTTGGTGCAGTTCATCAGCTCGCCACGTTCATTATCCCTTTAGTTTATTGATTCCCTAGAATCCATCGTCCTCGTTGTCATCATCGAAGCCGCCAAGTGTGAAAGCATCGGCAGAGCCAAGAGGAGGAAGCCGCGATGGAGGTGAGCTAGCTGACAAGGCTGGGGACGGGTCGAACATGGTGCGCGACGGCAGTGTCCGTTTTACCGGCGCGCGATCGTCGTCGCCAAATCCTTCACCATCGTAGGATGAACCAACTGACATGTTGTGGGATCGGCTGAGGCTGCCCATATAGCTGTCAGCGTGGTAGGAAGCGTTCGAAAGGCTCATTGGGTTTGGCGCGCTACCGGCCATGCTCACATCTTCGTCTCTCAGGTCCTCTTCCTCTTCACTGCCATCGTCCTCCTCATCTTCAGCATCCTCCTGCATCTGGTGAATGGTGGATTTGACAGACTCCAACAGTGCACAGTTTTCACTCGACGTCGGGTCTGCGTGCTTCCAGTACAGGTACAACGGACCGATGTAGCGGAAAGAACGGCGCAGGAGATATGGGTCGAAAGGGAAGAAAGTTTCAAGCGGCTGGCGTTGGCCAAGAAGTGTGGCCGCGGGAGCCGATCCTGCTGTGGGCTTCTTCGACCGCTCCATCGACTTCGCGGATTTGATACTTAACGCAGAGACTGTGCCAATAGTCTGGTCCACACGTTCGAGGCACTCCTCCGAGACCAAGTCGAATGCCTCGACCAAATTCAGAAACTCCGTGGCCACTGTTTGCTGGCAGTACGCCAAAGGACAGTAGCCTGTACCTGCTACCAGTAGTCTCTCCCAACCGAGACTACGCAAAAACTCGTAGCCAGCACCATCATCGTTGGTGGCAATCTCCAATCCGCGGAAGCAAACCAGGTAGCAGACTGTCTGCAACGTAGAGATATAGATGCTCTCCTGGAAACCGCGTTCACCGTTGGTCTCCATTTTCAAGCTCTCTTCCAACAGGCGCTCTTCCCTGTCAGCAGCACTTTCGCAATTCCTAACTTCGTCTTGGTCCGTTTGTTCCTGGTGTACCGCGTCGTAGACATCCATCTGATCATGCAGCCACTTCAACAAGTGATATAGAGCCTTTTGAAGATAAGCCACGGAAATGTACTTGGCTCGAGCGAGGAAGCTGGCTAGGTAGGCGCCGCAGCTTTGTCGCGTAGTAGGCGGTGTGTGGGGGTCTAGCGATGTGGCCAACAACTGAGAGATGAACACGTCCTGGAATTGTGGGTCCATTCGGCACACGTAAAACAGCAAGAACTGCGGGTACTTGGAGCGATGTGTGTTCAAGATGGAGTGCTCGAAAACCTTCAGCAGGTGCTTGAAGATCAATGCCGCCTGACGCACATTCACATCCTTTTCGTTGCTGCTAGTCTCAGTGGGAGCCACCGTCTCAACTGATGCGGGTGACGAAGATGCAGCTGAGTGCTCAATGTGCTCGAACATGACGAGCATCATCTGGTCCAGCTTGTCCGCCATCTCATCCACTTGACGCGATGCATCATCGGGCGGTAGCATATCATCGTCTAGGAAATCATCCATGGTGAAAACGTCCTCTTCGCTCTCGTCCAGCTTGATCTCCACGTCGATAGCCACAAGCTGGTCGATCACAAGCCCCAACACGCGTTCGCGCAACCCGCTCACGTATCCTGTCACACGCAGCACATTGCGCAGGTACGCCACCTGGGTGGGTGCATCCATCCGCTTATGCGGGAAGTGCTCACACAAGATCGGGAACAGGACGTTCGTAGCAGTCGGCACGAGTGCCAACACGCGCTCCAGCGTGGCGTGCGCCGCTTCGAAGCGCGCCTGGATACGTTCGTCCAGACTCGGTGCCTTAGCTTCCACCTCGGGGGTCGGCACTGCAGCGACGTCAACTCCAAAAGAACCTCCGATGGCAATTGCACCCGTTTTAACGGGTTTCTGGGCCTCCTGCTCCTGTATTTGGGCCTTGAGATCCAGCGGCAGCTCCTTCGTCTGTGGGCGGCGCAGATTGCGCACCAGCATGTGCAGCGTGGGCACCACGTAGACTGTGTTGGACGACACGAGGTGCACCACGAAGCTCGTGTAATCGTCCACCTCGAGCGGGTCTCCACTAGCCAACATGTCGAACTTGAAGAGCACGTCCAGCAGCGCGCGGTAGGCTCTGGGCTCGCGCGCCATGGCGGAGATGCAGCGTGGCAACGCGCGGAATATTTTCCGTCTGGTGGCCACGGGTGCAGGCACGAGCGTGAGCTGCTGTAGGAGGTAGTCGTAGCTCTTGGCATTGCCCTGGAGTTAGATGGAAATGGGTGAGTCTTTTAAGGGATTTGTTATTGTGGAGGAGAGATTTTACCTTGATGAGGAGGTCCAACGCGTTCTCGATGAAGTGCTGCATGCTGGCCACCTCCTGCTCCGACGGAGTGGCCGCCACGGGCAGCGCCGAAGTCAGCGACGCTGTGCTTCCAGCCATTTCTAAGTTTTTCAGTTGTGGGTCGAGAAACGACTGGCCGCGGACAGAAACGCTTCGATATGGAAAAAGGCAACTCTTACTTCACAAACTATAATATCATTCCAGACCTATTGAAACTTGTCCACGGTGAGAGCACCACGTTGGCATTTGTCTAGCATATTATGATTTACGTTTAGGACGAGCGACTCTGCTGCTGCTCGGATTGCACTGGCAGCAAGCCGGGGGCGTCGAACCACACGCCCATTGGGTGTTCGGAGGTGCCTCTGGGCGGCAGCACATTGGGCGGGCCAACGCTGCTGAGGATGCAGCGCATGGTGTCGGCATCCAACCCGAACTTGTCGGCCAGCACCTCGTGCGTCCAGCTCTGGGGCTGCTCATAGTGGAGCCGCAGCAGCGTGCGCAGGTCTCTCGTCGTCAGGCGGCCGCGCACTTGCTGCTCGTCGGCGCCTCCCACGCCCGTGGAGGACGCGGCGCTCGTCTTGTCGGTCGGCAGCCGCACGGGCTGCGAGGACCTGGAGCGGTGGCTGCTGGCGGTGGCCTCGAAGGCGCGCGTACTCTCCTCCAGGAACTTGACGCGATCAAAGTCCTCTATCTTCTGCACGTCCTGCAGCAGCTGCTGCTGCATCTCCAACATCTCCACCTCGGAGCTGTGCGAGTCCACGGGCGTCGAAGAAGTCTCTACGGCCAGGCCCGAGGGCTGCGACGGCAGGTCCGACGCCGCACCGCCGCGAGACAGCGCCACCAACTGCTCCAGAGACACGTTGGTGCGGATCACGCGAGTGCGTGCCACGGTGGACGAGCAAGTCTTGCTGGCGACAGCTCCCATTGATTGATACAGTCTTGGTGGTCGCAATTATCAAATGAGCGGGTGAAAATGGATCGTACTTAGACGAATTTCCGGTGGTCGAGCATTGGAACAGCAAAAGGTATACAGTATTACGTTTTTCCTCGATGAACTTTACGCACGGCGAGGGGGGCAATACTTGACAATTAATAGTTAGCGAAGCTTGGCTTCCTGATCCCCTAACTAACCTCAATCTGAGTAAGGTGTACCCCTCCTGGAGAACAGTCTATAAACCCACTGGGAAAACCGAAGTTTTGTGGACAAGCCCAACCCAACCTGGGCAAAATACTAATCCCCACATGGGATACACTCACTTGGAGAAGAAAAAAAAACATTTCCGTGGAGCCCGACTCCTCCTTTCTTGGACTCCCCGTCCAGGCTTCGATCCTTGGTCTTGTCCCCTGCGCGGCGAAACCACGAATGCCCTCAGTCGGAAACATCCGGTCCGCTTCTCCGGTTACAATAACCGGTTCACCGAACAGCCCACTTCTTAAGCTCTAGATACCAACCCGAGGCAGGTGCGGGCTCATTAGCCAGCTCTAGTCTGTCAGAGCTTGCTCAGAGAACTTAAAGAATGCGCGTTGGGCGAGGTCTTGAGAATTATAACGTTCGATTGACTGGGCCTATCTTTAACCCTAACCCGTCAAAATATACCTTGTTCTTTTAAGACTTTCAAAAGCCAGATTTATGTAAATTCGTAGATCATACCGAAAACACACATATTTTCGGTGGTACCAGGCGTTCGAATAGTAGTGGTACATTCGTTGTTCAAGTTTGAAAACTCTAAAGATTGATACAAAAAAATGCAATTCATTAAAAAAAAAATGCAATTCGTTTATGTATTACTTGGTCTTTGTATGCATAGATTAGTTTGACTCAGATCAACTAAAGCGACATATCATCTCTGATATATTTGGTATACGTTTAAAGACTATTGACGTTCTTGTAGCTCGAAGTAGGAAATTGTTGTCGGACCAATGAGAAATGGAAAGTGACTGATACGGAGAAGTTAGACTTGGTCCTGGTTCGCCTTTCGTCTTCGAGCGTCCCCTTGGGTTCTCTATTTGAACTGCTGCTACTTCCAGCCTCACCTATTTTAAAATCCATGACTGACACTCGGCCAATCTAGCTTCTAGCGTGGCAATGATCAAGTGAATGTCTTTAAAGCCTGAGACGCGTTGAGCGTCATGCCATCAGCATCTAGTTCTTGGCTCCGCAGCGTTACAGCCATCAGCGCAGTTTGTATTCTGCAAAGTAGGTAGAGTGAGTAGAGGCAATGCTCATAACACGTATATGTCGATGCAGAAATGCCACGACAGGCAGCAGCAGTGATATTGGCGGCAGGAGAGGTTCGTCTGGGTTTCATCGTGAAAGTGCAGCGTGAAACCACTGCTCGAGCTTCGATGTCGCCTTCGGCAACACCGCGCATGGAGTCGTTGAAACTCCACGTGAGCAGCTACGTTGGAAGAGAGGGGGAACCTCTCCTCCGTTGGCTTGTCGAGGTCGACACTGCCATTACAGCTCGACGAACCGTTGTCGAAGGTTGCGTTCGCCATGTCGTGCCTTGGCGAACGAGCAAGGAGTTGGGCGTACGTACGCCGACTCACAGACCCTACGTGCTTCAGCATGTACGAGATGTTCAAGGAGGAGCCCAAACAATCGTTTGAGCCCCCGCAGAATGAGTTCCGATCGAGGGCTGAGTTCCTCGATCTGCAACAGGGCAAGCATGACGTGCATGCTTACGCCCAAAGGGCACGGTACTTGGTCTCGAATATCGTGACCAACCTGATTGACGAGGCGACAAAGGTCGTCATTTTCATGAAAGGCCTTAGAGATGGGCCTGTGAAGACCTATCTCTTCCGAGAGTACCCGAGTACTCTCGAAGCGGCGATCACGCTCGCAATGCAGGAAGAGTTTAGCGTGCGACAGGCTAAACTGCATGTGATCGTCCCGCGGCCGATGGTACGACCCTCGAGGGGTCCTGAACCAATGGACCTCTCGAATGCGACAGCTGCTAGTTCCCAGCAGCGTCGTGAGTCTACGAATGTTCGTTGTTTCCGCTGCGGAAACGTCGGTCACTATGCCCGAGAGTGCACAGTGTCTGTGCACGCGGCCAGGGGTCGTCGTGGCGATACTGGGTATTGTCACGGGCAACCCAAAAACTAAGACAACCAGCAGGCGCAAGGGGCCCTGCTGGTGATGCGGTCCACCGTGTCGACATCGGACACGCTGTACGGAAGGCCACTGCCCCCAGTGAGAGTCAATCTCACTGCAAGAAGCAAGATGACAAGCCGAATCTTGTCATCCTGAAAGTAAGCTCGAAGAGAGAGAGAGAGAGAGATCTTCGTGCTCTAGTGGACGGTGGTGCGTCGAACAACTTTGTTCGACTGCAGAGCCTTTCAAGGCTTGACTTCGAGGAAGTGAAAATACCTCGAAGTCTATTAGAAGTGAGAATAGCAACGGGTGTCGTTGTTAGAACCGAGAAGCGTGTCGTACTCGTACGCTTCTCGTATCGAGAGAAGAAGTTCGTCAACGAGCTTATCGTTCTAGACTTAGACGATAAGTTCGACATGATTCGGTGATCGACTGGACGAAGCGTACGATCGTACGATCGTACGCTTTGGGAGCAGCAGCGCGACAGAGAGCGATGGCCCTGTCGGTGCAGCACATGCACCGCGTGGTGCATGCGACCCTCCAGCAGAGACAGCGCGAAGCGCGGCTGTCTCCAACTACCCAGTGCGGACACCAACGACTGCGAGAGTCGTTGGAAAGAAGAGTGAGTCGAAGCAGCAGGGCCTGGTTCGGTCGGATTCGAGAAGTCTCGAAGCGCCGGGAGCGACGCGGTTGTGTCGACTGTTAACGTCGACACACAATCAGATATTACGGGATATCCAGTCACTAGTATGAACGGTGACTTGGGTGCGTCAACTCCGGGAGCTGACGCGATTGACTCAAAAGTCAAGAGACCCTCCGCCATCAGGCGTCGAGGTAAGGAAGATGCGTCGGCTCTGGGAGACGACGCTGCAAGCAGTGCGGACGGTTGCAAACGTCCCGCACCGGAAATGCTTGCGTGCTCACGTGCAGCCGGGCTGCACAAAGAAGCGATACGTGGTCAAGCCGGGCTTGAGCGCATACGCCCGCAGGTAGAACCCGCCGGCGAACAGAAGGAAACTCTGGCCTGGACAAGAGAAAACTTGCGGAGCCAGGCTCCGCACAAGAAGCGAACGGCGCAAGCGAGCAAAGCTGCACAAGTCTCGGTCAGGGACCGAGACGCTACAAGCAGTGTCTGCCGGGCAGACACTGGAGTTGGAGACAAGCGCCGAGACCATGCGTGTCTTGAGGATGAAATGCGAAGCGGAAGAGTTGAAGGAGCTCGTCACTGAGGGTGCTGACGCCCTCAGCGCTAAGTCGAAGAAAAAACGCTTCGACGAGCAGGGCTGGGACTGGCTCAAGTCGAGTCCTTCTACGAGGTCTTGCGTGAGTACAAGGATATACTCCCGGACGACATTCCTGCGGAGTTACCGCAGGACAAGGGTGTTCAGCACGAGATTGATCTCGTGCCGGGAACGAAGCATTGCGTTACGCGACAGTGGTCGCTGCTGCGTGAGCAAGTCAAGGCGATCGACGACTTCTTTGAAAGTCGTCGTAAGGCAGGATAAGTGCGGGAATTAAAGTCCCCGCACAACGCGCCCACGTTCTGTGTTAAGAAGCCACAGGGCGGGTGGCGCATCGTTCATGCTTTCAATAAGCTGAACGACGCGACGGTACCGGTGCAAACGCCGATACCACGAAAAGATGTGATCATCGATTCGATGGCCTTGAGCACTATCTTCAGTGCTCTGGATCTGAGAGACGGGTTCTATCAGATCCTCATGCGTGAGAACGATATACCTCTCACGGCGGTAAGCACCCCGAGCGTCATGCTCTGGGAGTACCTCGTGATGCCGCAGGGCCTAACGAATACCCCTGCGACGTTCAACAGGTGCATCACGCACTTGTTGCGATCGGTGCGCGACTTCGCACCGAGCTATTTCGATGACGTGTTCATTCACAGCCGGGCTGTGAATGGGAAATCGGATGTGGAGATGTATAAGGAGCATCTCCGCAAGTTGCTTGAGCTCATGCGAAAGCACAAGCTCTATGCTAACCTGAAGAAGTGTATCTTGAGATACCCGTACTTGGGTGTCTCGTGGGGAAGAACGGCGTACGCCCTGACCCGGGAAAGGTCAGAGTGATCAATGAATGGCCTACGCCTTCAAACGTCAAGGAACTGCGGCAGTTCCTTGGACTCGCCACGTACTTGTGCAAGTACGTGAGCAACTACGCGGGCAAGATTCGCCCGCTGTCGCAGCTCTTAAAGAAAGAGGCTGCATGGGGTTGGACTGCTGATTGTCAGCAGGCCTTTGAAGCAGTCAAGCAGGCCTTTGAAGCAGTCAAGCAGGGCTTGACTGAAGCGCCGATCTTGGCGGTGGCTGACCAAGATCGTCCGTTCCACGTTGTGTGCGACGCGTCCGATTTCGCAATCGGATGCGCGCTAATGCAACACGATCACGAAGGACGTGATCGTGTGGTCTATTACCAGTCGCG
>AWVV02006470.1:0-20631 GCA_000500205.2 Phytophthora lateralis | reverse complement strand
TTAAACACTTTTCTCGTAGACCGTTCTCGTACTTAAGTAAATCGAGCAAGAGGATAAGTGCAAACGACAAAACATGTGCAAAGCACAATACATGTAGGTAAATAAATGGTCACCATTTACACAGGCCGCTCACCATAATGGTGGTATCTCTCCTGACTGTCCCCAGAAGGCTGTCCCGCCGTTAGGAGAGAGAGACACAACCTGGGAAAAGGATCAAGGTAGGACGGACCGTTAAGAAGAAGAAAGACGGGAGAATGGGGCTTCAAATGATCAGACTGGGATTTAACCTTTGAAAACTGATCACACAATAGCGTGGCGGCACAAGGCGCTCGTCATCATTTCCTCGTGCGCTCCTCGGGTTGGGCACCATCATTTTCCAATTGGTCGTCTTGCAACAAGTACGCCCGACACGCTTCACTGCACAAGACCCAAAGCTGCAATGGGAGTCTGGAAGACCGACCAACTCGCAACCGTACGCGTAAGCACTCCAGAAAACGACAAACCGCACCTTGCTGCTCGCGAGCCTACCACCGTTCTGGACGTGTTCAAGGACGTGGTCACCCGAGCACCTAACGGAAGAGCACTCAGCATTAAGAAATACGACGAGTGGGCCACCCATACCTGGCGGCAGTACTACGACATCAGCCAGCAGTTTGCACGAGCGCTCATTCACGTTGGCGTCCAACCCCATGAAGCTGTCAATGTGCTCGGTCCCAACTGCCCGGAATGGCTCTTTACCAACATGGGAGCTATCATGGCTGGTGCCGTGATTGCTGGTGTCTACGTTACTAGTACACCTGAAGCCTGCCAGTACATCTCCGCTCATTGCGATGCCAAGATCGTCGTTGTGTCCGACAAAGTGCAGCTGGACAAGTACCTGTTTGTCCTGGATCAGTTGCCGAACGTGAAGGCCTTGGTTGTCTGGAACGAGAATGATGTGCCCAAAGAGATCAAGTATAGTGTTCCCATCTACGCGTTCAACGAGTTCCTACGCCTGAGCGAGTACATCGACCCAGGCTTGCTCAACGAAAGAATGGCAGCCCAGCAGCCGGGTCACTGCTGCACGCTCATCTACACCTCCGGCACGACGGGGCCTCCGAAGGCTGTCATGATATCCCACGACAACTTGACGTGGACGGTGGCGGCAGCAATGAACGCACTGAAGGCTTTGGGAGATGCAAAGCGTACTGTAAGCTTCCTGCCACTTTCGCACGCTGCAGCTCAAATGCTAGACATCCACCTGCCGATGGCTATTGGCTCTGAGGTGTACTTCGCAGGCCCAGATGCTCTTCGCGGGGGTCTTCTTGGTACACTGCAGGAAGTTCGTCCGAATTTCTTCTTCGGTGTGCCACGTGTCTGGGAGAAAATGATGGAGTCACTGAAGGAAAAGCTTGGTGGAGCCCCAGAAGGCCTCAAGAAGTCCCTACTGACGTGGGCCATGGTACAAGGTGCTGATAATGCGGAGCAATCGCAGTATGGTGCTACCCCAGGTTTGAGTTTGAGCTTCTGGGCAGCAGATTATCTGCTTCTCAGTAAGGTGCGCAGTGCTCTGGGACTTGATGAGTGCACCACCTTCATGACAGGCGCTGCGCCCATTTCCCCCGACGTCATTCGATACTTCAGCACTCTCAACATTCCGCTATACGAACTCTTCGGCCAGTCCGAATGCTCAGGGCCACACTCTATCAACACACCGGACAAGTGGAAGATCGGCACCGTTGGCCCAGAAATGGAGGGAACTACAACAAGGATTGATCCCGGCACGGGTGAAGTCCAGTACACTGGGCGCCACATCTTCATGGGCTACTTCAAAGACGAAGCAGTCACGAAGGCTACTCTCGACGACGATGGCTGGCTGCACTCTGGAGATGTTGGTGAACTGGACGAGGATGGGTTTCTCTCCATCACAGGACGGATCAAGGAGATCATCATCACCTCGGGCGGCGAAAACGTGCCTCCTGTTCTGATCGAGAACGCCCTGAAGGCCGAAATCCCGGCACTTGCGAATGTGATGGTAATTGGAGAGAAGCGGAAGTTCCTGACATTCCTTTGCTCCCTACGAGTGGAGTCGGATGATACTGGCGCACCTACCGACAAGCTGGACAATATGGTTCTGACAGTGGCGCAGGAAATTGGGAGCGATGCCACTTGTGTTCAAGAAGCTCAGGTGTGCGATAAGTTCCGCAAGTATATCGAAGACGGCATGAAACGAACTAACGCCAAGGCTGCTTCACGAGCGCAGCAAGTGCAAAAGTTCTTCATCGTCCCGCGCGACTTTTCTCTCGACGGGAACGAGCTGACTCCCACGATGAAGGTAAAGCGCCCCATTGTCGAGAAGAAGTACATTGAGGAAATCGAAAAAATGTACGATCACGCTTGCCTGTAAAGGCACAGCTCAGCATCTATTCGTATGAATAGCATCATTGAATGTTTTCCTCGTCAAGATCACCTGATTGTTCATGCTCAACGCACGCCCAAACGGTTTTTGACGCAGCAGCTAGACAATTGAAAATAGCTATCGAGATGGTTGCGTATGCTTATGAGGATTTGAGCAGTTTTGGAAGCCATCTCGTCACTGGTGCATTAGGCGGACGAAAGGTGCCCAAGTCCGTCGGATCATGGGGAAGGGGTGGAACGCGGTCAAGAGTGCAGCTAGCCCTCGCGCCGCTGCGGAGCCTAGCGGTCCTCATGGCGAACATCACGTGGGAAAAACTGGTCGTCTATGGTTGGCTGCACTAGGTGGCGCTCGCGCGGAGATTGTACCAGCATCAAATCGAGTCTCGCTCAAAGTGGCAGAACAGGAGCGTCAAATTCGACTTGCGCGATCGAATCTCTCGTACAAGTACATGTTGCTGCCGGACTCGATGTTTCGGTATTGCTGGGACCTTCTCCTCGCTATAACAACTATCCTCCTCATTTGGCGCGTACCATATACTATTGCTTTTGGTGAGAGTGAGCTCTGGTATTGGTATGCCTTCAATAAGGCCACCGATGCAATCTACTTGTTCGACGTGATTTTAAATTTCAGGTACCCCCATAAATTTTTGCCTGCCTGAGCCTACGGATAAGCTAACAGCCTGTGTTGCTGTACATTCGCTGCCTCACAGAACAGGATACGTAGAGGACACCGATGTCATCATGGATAGCCGCCTTGTTGCCTGGCACTATATCAAAGTAAGTTCTTCCAACTAAACTGTTAACATGTAAGGCAACAACAAGCCTTAACAACTCACATATGCTGTCAGAGCTGGTTTTTTGTAGATGTTATCGGATCTATCCCAATCGAATCCATCATTACCTTCAACTCCACTGATTTCTCGGGGGTTGAGCGTAAGGCCTTCAAGGCATCTGTAAAATATCTGAAAGTCCCGGTAGGTGCCAAAGCTGTAGTCTCTCATGCAAAGAGAAAACTAACACTTGTCTTTTTAGAAACTCTTTCGAATCACGCGGCTCATCAAATTCGTGCAGTAAGTGATGAATTCTTTTCCAAGCATGGACAGTAAACCCGATTTCTCATATCGCTTTTCCTGTTTTGAAGGAAGTACATGAAATTTGCCTATGCAGCCCAAGTGTTTGCTTGCTACATCTCGGTTATCCACTGGGTTGCTTGTCTATGGGCTGGTCCTATGATCGGTCTGGATGATGTTGTGGATGAACAGCTCGCATACAATGAAGCTTTGTACGCGGCGGTGCTGTTGCTGTTGAATATATCCGCAGTCACAGTCGAGCCGAAATGGCAGTTCCTGAGCGCAATCCTCGGAGTTGTAGGCTTTTTATTTCAGTGCTTGACACTCGCAAGCATCACGGCTGGTGTAATTGGCTCTAGCTCGCGTGCACTACAATATCAAGAAAAGGTTCGGATGGTCATGAGCGACTTGAAAGCGCTGCACGTACCGGTTGAGCTGCGCAAGGCTGCCAAAAACTACTACGAAACACTCTGGCGCATGAAAAACACCTCGGATCGGTATGAAAAAGCTATCTACGAGGACGAGGACCTGTCGCCAGCGCTGCGCGCCGAAATCGCTTTGTACATCCATCGAAACCTCATTGCCACCGTGCCGCTTTTTCAAGACTGCTCCGATTCTTGCCTCGCCGCTTGCGTCATGCGGTTAAAGACGCAGCTCTACATGCGTGGTGATGTTGTCTTTCACAAAGGAGACCCTGCCAACTCGATGGTTATCATCAGTCGAGGAAAAGTCAAAGTCATCTCTCCTGATAACGAAGGTCTGCTGGTGGTGCTCAAACAGGGAAGCTTTTTCGGAGAAATCGGCCTGCTGCGGCATATGACGCGTTCATGCACCGTCATCGCAGGCACGTTCTGTGAGTTAAAGTCTTTGGACAGAAATGACGCCGAGGAGATATTTGAGTCGTACCCTCACATCCATGATCGACTTTTTGCGGAAGCTGAGAAGCGCCGTCTGGATACGCGACTCAAAGCTCGGCTCTACAACGTCAAAGTCTTGGACAACGCTCACGCTGTGGACGTCAGCAGCATTGTGGAGGTTCCTGGCCCGGGTGGAAGGAACAACCAGTCGTTTGTCGATGGGGACACAGAGGATAAGTTCCCCCCTCCGTCAATGTCGTCGTCAGGTTCTGGCAGTAAATCTCCAAAACTTAAGAACGATAGCTCGTTCCAGACTGAAGATGGTCTTGCTGTCAACAGCGAGCTGGACAACATGAATATCAATCTGGAAGAAATCCAGCGGTTAGTCGAAATACTTAAGGACACGCAAGGTCGTTTATCTCGTGTTCAGGAACGGCGACAGTCGATCCACATGGCGCTGAATTCGACAACGCCTGTCACCAGCATCAACACAATGTTATTCACGAATTCACCAGTCCCCCCTGACTCTCGAACCAGCACACGCAACCGTGAATCGCTTCACAGTATAGACCGCAGCGGAAACTGGAGTAGGGGCACATAGATAGCAAGAACCGCAGTTAATAGCACTGTACTTCTTGACTTAAAAGATCGATTCATGCGCAACAGCTGGAAGTATCTCGAGGATCTGGGCTTTAAAACTGCGTAAATAACAGTTCAAATGGAAGTGGGGAACTAACGAAGCACAATAGCGTTCAATTGGCGGTCTTTCGACACGATAAAGCGTGTCCATGTCTTGTTTGACACTATCCAGGGACTTTATTAAGACCCGCCCGCTGTCAGATAGCAACATGTGCAGGTGGAGTAAAGTAAGTGAGCCCCTCTACAGGTCCGAACCCTTAGACTCACCCAGCGATTTATCACTCTTTTCCTTCTGCAGCTTCATACAAAAAAAAACTTAGTCCCTACTTGGCATACATGCATAGCAATGTCGAACCGTACCTTTTTGTCACTCAGTGACCGAGAAGATCTGGTCTTCTCCGGCCGGCTAAGCAGATTGTTGAAGAAATTCTGCAAGTGTTTCGAGCTCACGTCCTTCTCTTCACGTTTCCGGCGATCAGAGGCCGCACGGCGAGCAACTGCTGCCTGCTCAGCCTTCTTGCTGGCTTCGATGCTTTGCTTCTGCAGTTCTTCCAGGCCTGCACCTGCAGCCTTCTCCAGCTTTTCCAGCCATTGCTCGTGGCTGTCGTGACGAACGTCTGCAGCAAGTAATGTGGCGGAATCATCCGTGTCTTCGGTCGGAGCTGGGACAATTTTCTCAAATGGTTTGTCCGCTGGCCAACGAGCCTGCGAGCCCACAAGACTCTGGTTTACAAGTTCGAACGAGTCATAACCTGACGGAATGAAGATGCTGTTGTGGTCGACTAGTTGCGGTGGCTCCGTAAATTTGAACTGTGACGGGTAGGCACGGTGCAGAATGTACTTGCGGAGCGTATCCACGTTGGCGCCCGTCTTCGCAGATGTAAACACCACCGACGCGCCGTCTGTCATTAACGCAAACGATGCATTAGAGAGTGTAGCTGGTAATCAATGAGTCTGCGCCATTGCCTTACATCGAATCGCAAACTGGCGAAGGGTATACTCGATGTAGTCCATTTTCACCGAGTTTTCCGGGCGCAACTAAAAAGTAAATAGAGATTCAGCACCAGTGATGCGTCCCTGGGATGTAAAATTAATTCACGATCACGTACATCAGCCTTGGCTACAACAAGTACCAAAGGTACACCCAAGTTCTTCGATAGCACGCCTTCCTCCATCTATTATCAAGTCACAAAAACGTAAGCACGCAGTATATCGCCATAAACTTCAAACAAAGCCATCGCGTACGAATTCGCTCGTGGACGTATCCATCGGCGTGGGCGAAGAGTGGTCCACACTCTAAAATTCAGCACAAAGGCAGCCTCCCATTAGCATCTCCATCTCCCCTTCAAGATAATTGCTCGGCTCCCTTACCGGGTCTTCATAGGTCAGAATATGCTGCTTGATCGCTGCGTACAGCTCGTTCCGAGTCTCCGGCGCCAACTGATTAATCTGCTCCAGCAGTTGTCCTTCCAAGGCGGACACCCACTGTTCCAACGAGCTCTTGATCGTCCAGGGCCGCGACAGGTCCAGCACAATCGCAATCACGGTCTGCAAACCAATTTAATTAGTACTCCATCCTCGAAATAGTAGTCTCTTTTCTACTGTTCCCAACCTTCTGCAGCGTCTGAGGCTTGACTGCGATCTTGATGAGGTCTTTTAAGCTTAAATCGTTCAAGCTCCACGTGCCGATATGCGCCATCACGTCCTCTGCATCGTTAAAACCAATGTTAAACCTAGCGTTTAATCATTTCATCACCTATATAAATCTTATTCACAGCACCGGAGGCATCCCCGCCGCCCCCCTTGGCCCGTGGGTCCAGCACGTCCAGCGTCTTGAAAGCCAGCAAAGTGTCCACGGCGTGGGACTCATCCGCAGCCTCCGCGTCGCCCAGTTTGGTCTCGTCCAGCCGCGCCAGCAACGCAGACTTGCCGCTCTCCGCGTCGCCCACTAGCAGCAGGTTGGCGGCCGGTAGCTTGGACCGCACGGAGCAGTCGCGCAGCATCTGCTGCCACAGATCCTCCCCCGACGTCATGCGCAACTTCTTTTCAGAGTGATGGTAGATCGCGTTATAATTAGGGTTTATGTGCCATACGTAGGAACCCAATGTATACTATGCGTTCCGGTGGTCGACTTCAACTTACTGGACTTCTCCCTGCTCACTCGTTGAACGTGAGCTTGAAGTTCACCCCCACCAGGTCCGCGTTGTGGCCGTACAACTGTGGGACGTCCACCACATTGATACGTCCTGCCGACACCGATGATCAGAACACGATGCTATTCGTGCCCTCGGACAAGTTGCGACACAGGTCCACAGCCTCAGATCACAACAGGTAGTAGTTGGATCGAACGAACTTGTTGCTTGGTTGTTCATGTAGCTTTCGACTTCGCGTCAAACACCTCACGCAAGCGTTGTCCTGCTACTTTATGCCCTCGAGAGGGACGCCGTCGTACTGCGGGTCAGCTCGACGTTGCACGTCAGAACGCGACCTTGCTGGTACACGCGATACCAACAGGGCGGGAATCGGGGCGCGAACTCAAGAGCCTGGATGATGCCCATACTGGTGTCAATGACCGTGTGAATACGGTCGATACCAACTTGGCGCGGTAGCGAGTCATGTCAGCTGCGGGAACGAGGACTTGTACTTTTTGCCTTCGAGCGGGTTGACTATTAGCGGCGATGTGGTGCGGATGGACAGGTGACAGGGAAGTTGGAAATGTTGGTCGCCTTGCCGATCATGTTCTCCCACCAGCGAGAACGTGCGTCGTCGCGGTTAGAGGCGAGAAGGACGGAAGCACCATAACGCGCCAGGAAGTATGCAGTCACCCCAGTTCCCGCTCGATGGCCACTTCCGGGTATTTATTGAGGGGGGGAGGTCATCACCATCGCCACGATACAACACACGACCACCGCTGCTGCACAATATGGTTAAATACATTGCAAAAATGCAGTTACAATGCAGCGTCCTGGCGAGTGGCAACACGACTGAGAGGCATGGCAGTAAGTTAGCACAGAAAAAATCGGCGAATTATGACAAAATGGAGGCGTACCAAGCCACCAACCGCATGTTGATTCTTCGTTCACTTTCACTCCACGGCGTTGAAGCTGGAATGAACAGATCGCGCGAGGCCATTATCTGATGGAAGGCAACGGGCGTCTTACCACGCATTGCATCCGCGCCGGTTCATGACCCCGTCGCCGATCCATGTCAATCTTTGCAGCCGAATGGAATCCAAAGCTAATATGTGCAAATACATGCAAGTCCGGTGGTGGTACCTTCGGCAATAGCTAGCTTACCCGATTGTTAAATACTTCGCTATCAGATACCTTGCCAGGTCGTTGGCCCCACTGAACACCACGAGTAAACCACAAAATCGTCAGAAACGTGCTTTTCATCTCCATTCGCGGTCAGGGCGCACCTTTGCTTGTATATAAGGGACAGGTTGTAGGCTGTTTCCCGGCAGAGCAAGTACTCTGGCGGCACTTCACACTGCTGATCCTTGTCCTTCTCGCAAAACCGGAGCACTCGCTCATACATCGGGATTGCCAAGTGAAACAGACCCTGCAAAAGATGACGAGAAGTTAGTTCCATGTGGTACCGACAACCTTGAATTAAATCCACCAGACACCAGAAATGAATCACCAGGATCAAGACCATACCAATTGTTGGTGAGCGCGGCCAATGTTGTACCAGGCTTCGATCTGACGGATGTCCGATGTGATATCACTCGGAGCAGCTACTCGGGTGCGCTCGTATTGTTGCAGGAACGCGAAAGCTTTCGCGACGGTGTGTTGTCGATCATTGATGGTGCGCTGCATCGACGCCGACAGGAAGGCCAAGCCGATACAAAAGAGCGTAAGCGGGTCGTTCGGATGTTTTTGATGAGCAAGCGTCAGCTCGCCCACTGTAAGTGATGCGATATCCCAGGCAGAGGACTGATGGCCAGCAAGTAAAATAGCCGGGTAACTCTCCGGGTCGTCACGAAGCAATTTAGCTAGGAACTTTTGATGCCACGAAAAAACACCAGTGATAGCAATCACGCGCGAAAACAGGTTCCAGTAACCCAGATTGTGAGGGTCCTCCATGATGTTCAAACGTGCGCACTCGTACGCCATGCGGTTCTCCTTGAATTCAAGGGCAATTACGAGTGCTAGGAACCGCAACTCGAAGCGCAGGGTCGGCTTTGAGATCTTGTCAGACGTGTTCACATCCGTAAGGAGTTCGATCGCTGCGACATATTTGCCCAATTCAGTAAGCGTCTGTGCGACGTCGATCACTAAGTTGTAGTATTGCTGCTCACCAAGCGCACGTGAAATCACAATTTGTTGTGCCACGCGCATGACGATACCCATAAACGACTCGCGTTGTCGTGAGTCAGTGATGTCTACCAGGTACTCAGACTTTAAAACCTGAAAGCCCATCGATTGTGCATCACTTTCAGAGATCACGTCGTGCGGATCCGCCAGTGGGTTCTTTACACGACCCGATAATCGGAACGACGTCTGGCTCAAAGACGTAAGGATAATTGGAATTCCCACCTGGCAGAGCACCTCAGCCTCGTTTGATAGCTTTTTTAAGTGGCCCCACTCGATCAGCAATTTCAGACGTATACCGTTCTCCATCGCATCCACTGACAGTGACGGGTCATGTGCCATTTCCATTCGAGTTTGGTCCTCGACGTCTTCATCATCTTCGGCTTCTTCTTCTAGCTCCTCAGCATCACTGTCACCTATTAAATCCTGCCCCCTTCCGTTCTCGTCTCTTTGAGCAGATGCTGCGTCTTGGTCCCTATTTTTTCTTGAGGTGTTAATCCAATACGGTCGAATCGGAGGCCGCATTGTCTCCGGTAAATATTCCTTCAGTAGCGCAATTCCTTCTAGCGGACTGTTTTTCTTTCGCGTGGCTTGCATAGCCTTAAGCATTAGCTCCGGTTCCACTGCCAATTCGGGCGACAAACGCTGGTGGGCTAAGGCCTTCTCGTAGTACTCCACGGCCACATCATAGATACCGAGACGATCGTGGCACTCAGCGAACTTAATCCAGATTTGCTCAACGGGGAATTCTTCCCGACCAAGCAGCTGCTGTAATATTGCTGCTGCCTCACGGTCTTGATCTCCCAGCACGATGTACGCATCGGCCACATCAAGGTACAGATCACCAAAAACTTCCACGTCCTGAGCAAACAAATGTGTAAACATTGATTCGGCCGTGGCAAAATCCCGTTCAAATAGGTGACAGATGCCGTACTTCACAGCAATATCAAGTGGCAAGCCGCCGGGGTCACCTTCTACCTGATCAGGATCTTGAGATGCGGCATACCGCGCGTGGAGGTGATGAATCACATCGATGGCATCTCGATACTTCTTGAGTGTAATGTACAAGTCCGCGAGCATATTCACCGCGTTGAGCTCATACTTCGAAGAATGCAAATTTCGCGTCGGATCCAGCGTCGCCGCTTTTTCAATGCACATTTTGAGCGCATCAACAGCCTCGTCTTCTTGTTCGTTACAATGGTACGCCTCCGCGATCTGAATCCAGAGCGATAAATCATTCGGAATGAGCACCGTGAGCTTTCTAAAGACTTCCGCTGCTCGTCGGTTGTCACCCTGTTCTCGGCATAGTTCTGCATAGCTAAACAGCGCCTCCTTGTCCTTCGGGTCTGCGCTGCTCGCTTTTTTAAAGCAGAAGAGTGCCTGATCAAAGTTCTTCTCGTCCTTGGCAATGCGCCCCACGCGTTTCCAGAGCTCTGCATCCTGCGGCGTCAGCGTGCACGCAATCAAAAAGAACTGCAGCGCCTTTATTCGGTCCTGTCGGTCTTCGTAGATCATTCCAAGCGTGTGGTACGGGTCCGGGATCGTCGGCGCCTTCTTGATAAAGTCCTTGAGCAGTGTAATGGCTTCGTCGTACTGGTGGGAAGCGTAGAGCATGTTGGCTTCTCCCAGCACATTGGCTAGCTCTGGCGGCACCTTCGTCGCTCTCACGCTGCGCTTACCCGTTTGTCTGCGGCGGCGTCGGCCCTGACCGCCGCGTCTCCTGCGCTTGCGAGATTTTCCCCACAGCTGACGCTCGATATCCGAGTCCTCCTCTTCCTCCTCATTGCCGATGTCCTGATCCTCATCGTCCGATGGCGGCTCGTACGCGTCGTCGCTCTCTTCCACGGGGCCTGCAAACCAGTCAAAACGCCATTTTGTTGAGGGTAAATCGTATTTTGGTTTGATAGCGGGGACGTATTACCGTCCGATGCAGCGTCGTCGTCGTCCAGCATGTCCATCTCCGCGTCGATGCGCCCCAGTTCGTCTTGTGGGATTCCCTGCGCGTCCCCCATTGCTGCCTCCAGCAGCGACCGGAACGACATGGTACTGACTGGGGCAGAGCGTTTTTGAGTAGGACAGTGCTACAGTCACTAATTCCATTGCATAGTTGATAACCTGTATGAACACATGCTGACCAGTTTCCGTTTAGTACAATTGAGCCTGCAAGTTACCATAACCTGCTTTAATGATAAATATTAAATCATTCATAACTGAGATAGACTGCTGTACATAGTGTAGTTTTTTTTTTTTTTAATTCCAGCAACTTTTTGTAAACTAACATGGAGGTACGCCTGCGCGAGAGTGCTGGTGGCGACGAGCTGTCGTGGCCCGAGGTGCAGGAGATCTGCGGCCAGCTGGAAGGCATGTTCCACAACGACGCCCCCAAGGACGCGCAGCGGCTGCGCGCACTCGTGCAGAAACGCAAGGACATCGCCAGCACGCTCCAGAGCCGCCAGAGCGCGGCGCAGAAGCAGCTTGCGCGTAAGGAAATCACACGCATTTTCTTATTGGGATTTACTTTTAAAATGTCAATTCATTATTAGATCTACGTGCAAATCTGAGCGAGTGGGAGGAGAAGGAGCAGGAGGCTAAACAGCGCAACGATCAACTGCACAAGCGACTGCAGGAGCTGGACGCCATCAAGCGAGACATGACCGTGCAGCTGGACCGCTTCCGACTCAACGAACAATATCCTCCTCCTCGTATATGTTTTTTTTATGTTTTAGTGTAGAATTACTGAAGGCTTTCGTGGTTTTCCTTAACCTGGTTTCGACGCTTTGATGCTTTGTCGCTTGCGGGGAGTTACGACGTCCAAGGCGTCGCTCGATGTGCTGTTGGACAAATACGAGGAGAAGAGGCAGGAGCTCGTGCAGTACAATGCTGCGCATCAGAATGACATCCCTCTGGCAAAGTGCGGTAGCTGCAGAGTGATGGACGTGGAAAGATGCAAGATGCTGATCGTAGTGTTTTCCGGCGCGTTTTTAGGAACAAGATGGCACTCTACGCGTCCGTCACGGGCATTCGATGGGACTTCAGCGCGCCAAAAATTGTTGGGGGTAAGTGCGCCGCCGTGGAGAGGAGCCAATTCAAAGCCTTAACGTTGATTTGTGGGCAGACATTCACGTGCCTGCCAAGCAGCGAATCATTCCATTCGAGATGGAACCTGCAACGGACCATTTCACTGCTGCGAACGCGTTGTGGGACAAGATCGATGAGGCCTTCGACGACATCGACAGCGATCTCTAGACGCACGAGCATCTGTTCGTTAATGCACAACATGCAGCCCATTGTATCGCTGTTTAACAGGTTGGAGGGTGATTTTTGACGGCTGTGCTGTTTTGACTGCACTTCTTAATGAAAAAGGTACAAAATCTGGCTGGTGCACGCTGCGATACTATTGCTAAGTGGTAGTCACCGAATTGTTGTTTCGCGAGTCGACACCCCATGATCAGAGGACGTTCGGTGTAGGCGGGTGGGGTTCCAGCTCATACTAGGGGGATCAAATTGGCGTTTGCAATAATAAAAAACATGTTGACTGTAAATGCGGCTCACGGCACCCCGTGTGATCCACACAGGTATTCCGAATGGCACTCAGTTGCTGATGGTGGCTGGGCAGGTTGACACGTTTGAGCATTTGATTAACCAGAGCCTGCCCGCCTCCTCCGACGCAGGGTCCATCCGCAGAAACTGCCTTACTGTATCTCATCCACACGAGGCAGTCTTAGTTGCTGCAGCTTGAATAGGCCCGTAAGAAAACGAATAGTAGAAAAGCGGTGCATTAAACAACAACGGAGATGCGTGAACTGTGCTTTGTGACGGATCTGTTGGCCACTTCAACATGTTCGACGAATAGCTTTCCCGTATTTTAAGCGTATTTTACTTTCTCAAATCAGATCAGTAAACTACTATTGTAATTGTCACATTTTCTCCAAAAGAAGCTGAGAAGAGGAAGCAGTTTCCAGAGCCGGGTGTGCTTATGCCGGAGGTGATTGAGAACCAGCGGTGGTACCCTGTCGTGGTGAGTATATATCTCCTCTACCCATCGCCGCAATAATCGTCTCGCTACCTGCCCTACAGGCAGATAAACTCAAGTTTCACCTCATTAACCCACCTCTTCACATTACTCTGAATATTTCACATTATTCAGGGCTGGACAGCGCGTCTGTATGCAGAAGACCCTCCTGCCTGGTGCACGGCTCAACAGGAGGCGTGCCCCAGTAAAGACGAGCAGAAGGAGTTCGTGTGGCAAGTTTATAAGGGCGAAGACTACGACGAGGAAGGCTGGCTCTACGGGGAGAAATTCCAGGACACTCTAGGCCCTATGACACGCTCCACTGTCGTTCGCACTCGAGTGTGGATGGGCCACAAGGCCGAAGAGCAAACTGAGACGGAAATTTCGGCTTTGAGGGCTGAAAATGCCACTTCTGGTGGTGAAGAAGTCTCTGAGACGGGGGACAGCAGCCCTGACTGGCAGACGCTCTTCCCGTCGAGTATGAAGGCAAAGGAAGGGGGAGACGTTTCTGAAAGTGCAGCTTCTGAGGAGAAGACGCTGGCTGAGACTGAAGGCAGTGAGGCGAGCACCCTTTTCCCGTCGCTTAAGGATGATGCGAAGGAGGACAACGTGCTGTTTCCGTCAGCAGCGTCGAAAAGCGAGAAGAAAGATTCACATAAACGAGGTGAACCAGCGAGATCTTCGGGATTCTTTGGCAGGATCTCCTCGGCGGCATTTTCGTTACCGTCGTCGGCGATTAACTTGGCAGGATCGTCGTCGAAACAGGCGGTGTATGGCACCGTCCAATCCATTAAAGAGGCGTCGCTGTTTGGACTGGAAATGGCACAAGCAGCAACGGTGGCTGCGATCTCATCGGAACCGCAAATTTCGTCAGCGCATAGAGGACGCAAGCACAGCGTCAAGAGCTCTGGTGATGAGAATGACTCTGACTCGGAGGTTCTGTCCATGCTCTCCAAGCGGTTCCCAGATTTGTCTCCAGTCGAGCGATCGCTCGTGACGTGCTGTGAAGATAGTATTCCGAAGTATCTGGCTCCCCCAGAGCTTACTGAGTCAAAGAACTGCAAGGAATGCGATGTCGAGTTTGGCATGACGAAGTTCCGCTACCAATGTGGTTACTGCTCTGAATCATTTTGCCGAGATCATTTACCGGAGTCCGCGATTATTCGCGCGTACGGCCACACAACTCCCTCCAAGCTGTGTAAGAACTGCCACTACATTTTGATGGAGAAGATAGACCAGCAGCTCGTGCAATGGCGCATCGAGCGCGTTAAAGACTACATGGGAGACAAGTTGATTTTGTACTTCAACACAGCGACAGATACAGCGGTTGACAAGATCATGCGTGCTGCAGGTGGCACACTCGTCGCTGCCAAGTCAGCGCCAATCGGTGCAGCGGCTAAGATGGCCGTTGTAAGCGCCGATTTCTTGCGCAAGTATGGTAGGGCCGGCCTGATCGGTTTTATCCTGCGCAACGAATTTATGCAGTCCTTCTCGACGTTGAAGGGACTGCTAGGTGATCTGGATGATCTCGGCTTTCAAGACGCCGCCATTGGCACTTATTACTTCATGGCTATGAACCGTGGCGACCGTGGTGCAGAGCCCGAGGGAGAGAAGGAACACCACGACGGGTGTGAATCAGTGTCGGACGAATTCCTGACAAAGGTGCTAAAGTATGCTCCGTTGGCGCTGCATGGTATTTATGAGCTCGATGTATTGGATATTCAGCGGATTAGCAGGTTGCAAGGATTCTCTCTGATCTACGCACATGTCCAAGATCAAGACGTTCGACACCCATCCTTCGCGCTCTTGGGGAATAAGGAAAGCAAAACAGCGCTTGTTCTGATTCGAGGCTCGAAATCGGTCCAAGATGCGCTGACCGATATCCAAGCGTACCCAGAGGAAATCGGGCTTTCTTCAGCTGGTGCACCTCAGAGCGAAGCAACAGGTGGCTTTGTGGATGCCTTCGCGCACAATGGAATGCTGAAGGCGGTGATGTGGATCAAGGATCGAATTGTGAAATCCCTCCGCGTTTTGCACAACGAAGGCTATCACATTGTCTTTGCAGGCCACTCACTAGGAGCTGGCTGCGCTGCATTGCTGTCGGTCATGCTTCAAAAGGAGTTCGATGATCTTGAGTGCTTTGCTTATGCTATCCCTGCTTGTGTGAATCTGAGTGTGGCTGAATCCTGCAACGATTTCGTCCACTCGATCGTGCTCCGAGATGACATTGTACCTCGTGCAAAGGCATCTAATGTTCTCAAGCTTGTTGGCGAACTGCAGAACTTCAAAGGATGCTGGCGTGATACGGCTTCCGAAGATTTGGAAGCCTTCAAGGATCGAGCAAAGACACTTTGGGCTCCGAGGAAGCGTGAGTGGGCCAAGGAGGCGGCAGATCAAAGGAAGGGCAAACTTGCTAACCGAGACAAATTGGCTGCGCAAGAGAAGACAAGCCTCCCAGTGAACAAACTTACTTTGGCAGAGAAGAAGGCGAAGGAGACTGACAAGGATGGAGTTGTTTCGTCGTGGACACTTACACGGACGAATCTGATTGATCAACTCGACAAGGTTGATGGTGAAGATAAGGCTCTCGAACCTCCAGTCGAGACGGTTCAAGAAGAAGACAAGGTCGCTGCGGAATTAGAGACAGCATTGGTGGAGGATCCCAAGGAGCTCTACATTCCTGGCAAGGTGACACATATTTTTTTCTACAAGGGCATCTACGAAGCTGTACACGTCGACCGCAAGTGTGATGAGCTGTCGCATATTCCGGTGCAACAAAACATGCTAAGTGATCACCTGGGCCGCAACTATTTAAGTGCGCTGCGCATTGTGCGTGATGCACGCCGTGCCAAGCCGACACTTCCAGAGTGGGTACCGTTCAGCACCAAGACGCGGTGTATGTGCTGCGATTCGCCGTTCACGTGGAACTCGACGTCCTCCAGCGAGGCACAACAAAACCGCGATCAGCACAATTGCCGTCGCTGCGGCGCCCTTGTATGCGAAGGTTGCTCCGAGAAGTTCAAGTCCATCCCGGAGTTCGGTATAAATGTGCCAGTTCGCGTTTGCGATCGCTGCTACTATGAGCTCTAGGCTGAGCAAGGGTTGGTGAGAAGAAAAGAGATAATGATTACTGCTGAACTGAACGAACTGTGCCGCTCTACCACTTCAAATCACAAACACTGCTGAAGGCTGCAAACGCTTGGTCTACTCCTTCGTAAAGAGCTCACGTAAGAGCGCGCGATCTTTTGCGGTCTCCACCGCCCAAAACTTCTGATCCGCATCGCGCTCTTGTTGGCTCCTTTCGTGCTCTCGTGTACGTTCCTCGGCGCGCTTGTCGAGGAATTCTGCCAACACTTGACTCTGCCGTTCCAGGATCACGTTCACATTGAGGTCAGAGGACGGCGTTTTCTTTGCTGCTGCTACGCGTCGCCGCTTCGCCATTGCAGGTTCTTCTTCCTTTGGGGTGAGAATCTCACCACTTACCTCTTCCAGAGCCGAATTGTCTTGTGCTTCACGTCTGGATCTGGTCGCGTTACGAGGCTTCCTCGCCTTCTTAGCTGTCGCATTTTTTCTCTTCTGGCGGACGACCTTTTCGTACTTGTCACCTTCGCTGCTGTTTCCATCGGCTTCCGTCGCCTGTGAGCTCTCACTCTCCGTCTCACTCTCTTCAGCAGCAGCAAGTTCCTTGCCCAGAAACGCGTCCAGTGCCAGAAACACCCCCTCCCCCATAGGCTGCACGTGTTGGCCTCCCGCTGTTTTCATCAGCGCTCGCTGGTCGCTCGTGGGCAACGCAAACCACTCCACGCCTCCATTGGTGTCCGGGTCGTCCCGGAAAGAGTGGATGTACACGTACGAATTCTGGAGAATGTCTTTGCGCGTCATAACTGCATTTAGTTTGTGATGGCTGAAGCCACCCGAGAGCGCCTCGAAGCGCTCAAACACGCGTCTGTTGAACTTCGTTTTCTTCTTCTTGGCCTTGCCCCGTTTGGCCTTTTCCTTCAGGCATTCCTGCCAGGCCTGAATCAGCCGCAGCAGCTCGTCATCTGCCCAAGTCATCTCTGGTTTAGCAGACAAATCCCAACTGTCAGATACTTTTTCACAAGAAGTTGAAGTGTCGATTTTTGTCAATCGATTTAGCAACGAGTGAATGAATTTACCTCTTATATCGCATTTCTATGAGATTTGCAGTTCCCTACCATTGTAAAGCGATAGCGAACTTTATGATCTAATTTCGTACCTAACCTGAAACGCTTTTCTTTCATCACTTTGAAGAGCATCAACAAGACCGGTTCATGAGCGGAAGCGAAGCATTCATCGCCGTCTACTGCCTCATCGTGTTCGCGATGCTCATGGTAGTTGGCTACGGCTACTGGGTCTGGAGAGAGTACCGTCGGGCGATGCGCGAGGCCTTGCTACGACGACACGAGCGCGACGTGGAGCTGGGAGGGCACGTGGACCAGGACAACTATTGGCGACGAACGGACCCTCGCAGTCCTCCTTCGGTGGTTGAAGCGGTGCCTGTGGCTCTGCAATCTCCCAACGTCAAGGTGACGGAGGTGAGCTACATGGCTGGCGTGAAGACAGAACTGTGAGAACACAATTTCATGTAAAACAAAACAATCGCGCGTCCGCAGATCAAGCGTAAGCTTACGTGCGCTTTGGTCTACAGCAAACAGTGTCCGCCAATATTTACATGTTGTCACACATTGCTTGATGGTTCGTTGCACTATGATTCTTCATTAGGACGCTCCAGTCAGACAAGGATGAAATTTCCTAGCAGAAGTTTGAGGTAGTACTGCAATCTCCAGCAACTGGAGTGCTCTTCCACATCACGAATTCGTCCAGAATTTCCTGGTTCGAGCTGTTCAGGAACTTCCACGACAGCATCGTTCGGTTCGCATCCAGGGTCGAGAAGCCGTAGTCGATATAGTTTGAAGCTGCATTCCACGTCGCGTTGTTGGGGTCGGGAACGGTGTCTAGTCCCTCAACTGTGCCGCAGCTCCCGCTCAAAATATAAACAGGAGCTTGAGAATTGTTGTAAGTCTTGAAGTCGCTCAACACGCCATCGAGTACAGCAATACTGTTGCGAATAGGTATCTGGCGCTCGTAGTAATGTTGATGACCAGTCAGTACGACGCCGACCTTGTACTTGATGAGCAAGTCCTCGAACGCAGCCTGAATATCGGCGTTCTGTTCTGCTGGGATACCATTCGGGCAACCGGACACATCATAGAGAGGACTATGCATGCCAACGTGCTATTCAAAGCCAAGAGCAAAAGCAACAACTACAACTAGAACTGAAAACTCACGATGTTAACAATGATCGCTTTGGGGATCACAGCCCTCGCAGCTTCCACTGCTGATGCTTCTGTCGCTCTCAACAACACCGTTCGAAATCTACTTGCCTGCCACCCGCGCTTTGCGAATCGACCGGTGATGTCACCCAACCGTGTCAAATCAAGGACAATGTAGACTACTATCCCCAGCAAATTCACTTTGCTTATGCTGGAGTGACTGCTGGTACGACAATTACTCTGTCCTGGGCCACCTACGCGAAGGTGGAAGACAGCTCCGTTTGGATTGGAAGCTCCAAAGACGCATTGGGGCTGACCAACACCCCGATCACTCAGACCAGCTACTACAACGACGAGACGTACACGATGTTCCACCACCACGCGTTCGTCTCAGATCTGATGCCGCACACCAAAAGGTGGGGAGCATGGAGACGCTTTCTCCCCAGCCGACGGTTGATCAAGAGGCAGCCGAAGGAACGGACATAAGAAGTCGTTAGGGGTAGCAACACAACTATTAATAAATGACATCAATGCACCCGAAACGAAATGAGGTGGGGAGCAAGACCGATGGAACGTACACAAGTGTATATTCGTTCGTGACAACCCGTACGGCCTCGGATAACAGCACGTTCAACATGGTGATTTACGGGGCAATGAGTCGCAGGACACGCTGGCGTATATAAAAACGCTTAGTCCGGATAGCGTGGATCTCATTTACCACATCGTGTCGCGAAACCCGGGGTATTTCCAAAGAGGAAAATTTATTAATGAGCAAACAAACAAGAACGAGAAAATGAGTCCTAGCTTCTGAACTAACAACACCTCCATTAGAGCGTGCTTGTGTCCATCATCATGTTCTCGTTCATGTAGTTGAAGTGGACGCGTGCCCGCGCCCACTGCTGGCTCGTGCAGCGTGCACCGAGCCCAGTGAAATGCCTTACCGTCAACCCCTTCATTGATCGTACACTTGGAGGCACGTGCCCCGCCGTCCCTCGATGCATTCATTGGCCTGCAACTCGGACAAATCGAGAATTGACACTGCAACACAGCGCCAAGCTTGACTTTACCCGCAATCATGGCCACGAGATTGGCTACGCGGACGATGCGTCGCTTATGCCGGGCTAACTCGAAGGTTTCTTCTACAGAAGGTGTACAATGGCTGGATAAACTCGATGACACCAGTCATGATCTCAATCCAGTACATGGTACCGGTTCGTAACCAGGTGTGACGGGAGTCACACAGCACCTTGCGCTGAGGAAGTGCTAGGAGTATACAAACTCCAAGTGAACGGCAGTTCACTAGTTCCCGGTCTGATGGAACGGTTGACTTGAGCAACGTAGATTTAAGACTGAATATATTTATAGGTGAACCTTAAATTGGCCTGTAATACAATTCCTAAGTCACCTATAGTTTAACCTATATATTTTATGTATGGATGGCTGTGAGCCATCAACCACGTGTCAGTGGTGTACCACACACCACATGTGACATGGTAGTGGTGTTGGGCACACCATGTACCCAACTATGAAAAGTGACGGGCACTCTTCATGTAACCCCGTTCAATCCTCCCCCACTTTGAGTCAACTTATCGACCAATTAGAGCGAGGAGAGGGAATTTCTTCTCATTCCCCGCTCAGCGAAAACCATCGACATGCGGCCGAGCCTTTCCGCTCGAGCTCGCCGCTCTTCTGAAGCACTGGGGCATTCCCAAACATGCTCCCTGGCCTCCACGTCGGCCTGGCAAGATGCCTCAGAGGAAAACACCTCGTGACGCGAAAGCGTCCAAGACTAAGCCTGCAAAGGCGAAGTCTAAGTCGGCCAAGCCTCGCGGCAAGGCCTCCGCATTGGAGGAAGCCGTAGATGCGGCCTCCGAGGCTGCGAGCGCTCGCTCGCCCGATGTGCCGCCGGACTACCGTCCAAACCCTCGGTTTGTACATCGGGACCGAAGCCCCGGGTCGCCGGCCGACTTTGAGCACCGCTCCCGGGCTCCCATGATGAAGGAGACGCACCAAGTCACAAGGGCGCGTCTGAGGATGAGTCCTCTGTCC
>KV723300.1:7817-29693 GCA_000500205.2 Phytophthora lateralis | reverse complement strand
CCCCCGGACGAGCCGAAAGTCTGCACTTCTATCGACAAACTGACACGCTGGATGACGGTCATGTGAAGGTAAATGTGTTCCCAGTACTATCGCGAAATTGTTAGTTACCGCGACTGCTTCTGAGTTTATGACTTCATCCATTTTACTGTACATGTACCAACCTGCTCTTGACATTCTTTCTTTTCTTGACGGCCTGGCCTATTTGAGCTGTCTCAACGCCTACGCTGTAGCGATGGGCACGCTGTTTATTCGACGGGAGTGTGTTGACGAGCTCTGGGGGTGCTCGCCGAATAAACCTGTGCTTTCTTCACTGTGATTCACCTCATCAACTAACAATTGTACTGAATAGGTAAACTAACACGATGCAAAACGACGCATTGCAGAACAGCATGAATCCACCAGAAGTATCATAATAAAATACTTCGAGAGTATTTTGTCTCATCGACAGAAATCCAAGCACGATTGCATCCATTCAAGTTTGCCTAAAGAAATGTACACAACTGTATTTTGGTTCTTGTTGTCGCCACTGCCCCCACCTCGTCACGTGTCCGAGAAACTGTCTACAGTCTTTAAGTGCACTTTCCCTTGGACTTGAGGCTAATGGAGGCGTCTGCGCATTGCGCCTCTTCCAACAGACACTCGTTCGAGTACGTGACGCCGTTCGAGCCGCACACAGGCATCAGGTCGCGCTCGCAGCCCTTGTCGCAAGCGTCGGAACTCTTCTCCTTCGCCACCACCACGTGCAGCGTCGCCTCGTTCGTCTCCAGGCGCGCGCAGACGCCCGAGAGCAGCAGCGCCAGCGTCACCATAATCGCTGCCTTGTTCATTATTGTGATCTTGATTTCTGGGAACTGACGCTTTTCGAGCGGAAAATAGTCCCTACGGACTATATTTTGGCTATTTGTGACGGAAAGCTTAACGGTTTCAAACTATTAATACCGGTGTGCTGCTGTTGCGTGAACGTTTGTGATCCAGTCGAAGGAGCTGGACTACCTACGTACGTGGCGGGCGCCATTTCCTAGGACCCTTAGGCAGACATGCCATTCTCTCGGGCATGTGTACTTAGATCGCTGCATTTGATGGAGCAAGTATGGTACGCGCGAGAGCTGGTTCGTGCGTATGGTCCGCGCAGATGAACTCTGTCGACGAGTCTGAGGGACGATCGCCATTGTCATACTGCGAATTTTGATTTTGGAGTTGTGGAAGCTGCGAAGACCGGCAACTTGGACATGGTTCGATGGATTATTGAGCGCTTTACCGGGTGCAGAGTGCCAGACGCCACTCTGGAAATTGCTCCACATGGTGAACATCGCGATTTTCTGCAGTTTCTGTTGGAGTACCTTGAAGGGATGCATCCCCCCCCTGCTGGTCCGAGAACGCGCCATAGGGCACGGTTGAGTCATGACTGTAACGGCTGCAGCAGGTCGCGCCAACCTCGTCGTCTGGATAACTTCGATTCAGTACTTCCACCCACACGACAAGAAAGAAGTTCTACGTGAAGTCGCGCGACGTGGAACATGAAGCTATTTATCAAGTTGTGGACCAAGTGGAAAAGAGAGGAACCAAATCTTCGACCCCTCAAATCGGACGTTTTTGCTGAAAGGGGCAACTTTGGATTGGTCCTATGGCACATGGTAGCAGCGGTAGGCGCTGGGCTCCTACAACAAGCAGCGAGTCGGGGTCATTTGAATATTGTAAAGTGGCTGATTAGCCAAGGACCAGGAAATCCAAGTCAGTCGTGGAGCCGCAGTCAACAGCCACTTAGCAGTAGTCAAGTGGAAAATGTGACTGGGCAAGAGAAGATTGAAGAACTTGTCCTCAGTACAATTGGCGTTAAAATGGCGCAATATCTCCAAAGCCAGCGACTTGCCAAATGGTCGAGCCTCGTGTTGTATTCAGCCGCAGAAAACTGGAGGGTCCCGATGGTCAAGTGGTTGTGCAAGACATTCGCAGATCATCACGAAGTCAAACTTTTCCGTGGACCAGATCAATCTGAGACTGTACTGGAAGTCGCAGCCATGATTGATCACCTTCGCGGTCTCGAGTATTTGCATGGCGTTGCTGTGCAAATGAAAATTGCAACAAGTGTTGGCAGTAAGCGCAAGCGGGGGTCAACCCGCCCTGCTGATCAAAGGATACTAAACTGCAGTGAAACAGCAATGCGCTCAGCAATTTATAACGGACACATCGACGTGGTGGAGTGGTTTCAAGCAAACTACAACTTTATTAAGCCACTCTATTGACGCAGCTGCAGAACACAGTCATTTCGAAATGGTGAAGTGGTTGGACGAACACACGGCTGGTACCTGTACAAGTTTGACGATGGTTGCCGTGGTGAAAGGGGGCTGCCTTTCCATAGTCCGGTGGTTGCATTGTCGTCGCTCTGTGAATTTTTCTTAAGAGCGATGGATAATGCCGCCAAAATGGGGCATCTACGGGTAGTGCGCTGACTGCACCAAAATCGTGGGGAGGCTGCATGACCAGAGCGATGATTCACCAGTCATCCCCGATTCTTCATCGCTCATCGCCGGTGAATCTTGCGGCCAAGTACGGGCATTTCGATGTGGTACTCTTTTTGCATTCTCAACGCACGGAAGGGGTCAGTCTGTCGTTAACTGCCACCTGGTGGCCTGGTTGCGAGAAAACTATCCTACTCCTCGATAAACAAAGAGGATGTTGCTCCCTCGGTGGTCTAACTTCATCGTTCAAGTAAGCATACACAAGCAAGAAATATATTACTTTCTATCTGGAAATGCTAGAGACTGAGGCGTTCACTGCAGTAATGAGAATTTCTGGCGCAACGGCATATATCTCGTCGGTTGCCCCTGCGCCGCAAAGTAGATAAGTCTCGTTCTGCAGACAATCGTCTAGGATAATATGTATCACTTGCTGCTCTCGCAAGCCAACAGGTCCCAGACACCCGCGCGAATAACCGAATACTCTCACCAGAGTCTGCATACATAGTACACAAAACAATAATACACGGTCAGTAAGCCAACATTCATCGATATTGAGTTGAACGCACCTCTTGATCGGCCAAGGAGATATCGTCTGGGTCTGCTCCTAGTACACCCCCTAGCGCTTGTATATCGATGGATCGATCCAGGGGTAACACAGCAACTGCGTACGAAAGACGTCTCGGAGCATTCACTTCCTTTTGCCTTCGAACAAGCAAGGCAATACTCTTGACAAGCAACCCCTCTTTATCGCTTGCATCAGATCTCAGGAATCGAGCTTGAATTCCTAACGCCTGCAAAGCAGCTATGACGTGCTGCCTTCCAAGCGGTTGAGATAAAGACACCATCGTCCACGAACGCGAAAAGTTGCTACTAGCATCGAAGCGTTTCATATACTCCATGACGCCCTCGTGACTGGAACCATTTTCAGAACAAGCAAACTTGACATCGGCCAGCAGATGCCATGCTAAGCGTTGAACGGCGTAAGCGTCTTTGGCAGCATATTGAAGTTGGCTGGTGGACAAGGGGCGGCTACCCCAATCGGAGCACTGTTGCTCCTTATCCACTTCTTCTCCAAGGCACGTGCGATAAAGCCGAGATAACCCCCAGTGTTTAGCAGGAACGTGTCGAAATAAAGCGACCTCTTTCAGCTCAAGTAGCAGTGAAGTAGAGCCGTTCAATAGGTCGTTGTGTCTTCCGTCCGAAAGCACTTCTAGCTCCGGGAACGCTTTCTTAATCCGCTGAATATCGCTCGACACGCAAAAACCGATCAACATGAGACGGGATGCCCGCCTCCAAACGAAGTTCAAAGGTGCTGCAGCAGCGGTGCCAATAACTTGTACATCGACCACGTAGACAGAATCTCCAACTGCGAGCTGGTATATGCTGAGGCCGTCCCGGTCTTTATCAAGTTGACTGCTCGGTTCAGTTCCGTTCGCAACATTTCTAGCTCGATTGTGCGAGGCAGGAACAATGTTTAATGGCGAGACTTGCTCTTTCATCAGAAATTGAGGTCGCCATTCACAGTCAATAGCAACTAGCATGTTCTGAGCTACCACTTGCTCATCGCATCCATTTTCAGCCCGAATTGCTGAGTCACACCTCCTTAGATGCTGAACTACCCCGTCGATCCCTTCGGGGGAATTCACATATTTCCACTTGAACTCGTGTGCATTTGTTGCGTTCAGAGACCGGTTCTTGGCGTGGTCGATGGGGTATCCTAGTGAGGTAGGATCTATCTCATCAACCACGACCGGCCCACAGGCATGGGCAGTTGGATCTAATGAGAAATCTGTCGGAGTAATTTGAACTCCACCAGCAACATTCTGCAGTCGCTTCAGAGCCTTCGTCATGTCCAAGAGAGACAAGTGCTTGAAGAGTGTTTGCATAATCTCACGGTCCTGTACTACAACGGTAAGGCGCTCGGCATTTTGCCAATCGCACTGTTCAACGAGCTCAGCAAAGATGCTCCGAACCTTTCGCGAGTCCTCCGTCAGCTTGAGTCGTTGTTGTCCTGGCATCAGTTCACCAACGCGAAATACGCGAATTGCTTCCACCACAACAGCATTCCACCGAGGGCTACGAGCACCAAGCAGCTGGTCAAGGAAAGTGGACATGCCGTTCTTTTCTAGCCCTCCCCACTGTGTTATTTGACCAGCACTCAGAGTCAGGTCGATTGCTCGTAGAACGAGGTTGAGGAACGCCCATCGGTCCGATCCATGTGCAACTTCAGAAAGAAGACCCACCCAGCTCGAATATTCTTGAGAGGAAAACTTTCCCAGTTTATCCCAGCTGGATTCACGATTCAAGCAGTCAAACACGTCCAGTAACATGTACCCCACTCGTCGAGCAAGTTTTGACTCGTCGTCATCATCAGTGCCAAATATTAAAGACTCCAAACATAATCGGAGGAACGAAGATTCATCACTGCGTTGTGAGAGTCCGTGATCGTTACTGCTCGTGAGATGCTGTCTTCTCCACACGAGAAACTCTTTAGTTGACCTTTTCAGACCAGCGTGCGAATAGAGATCGTGTTCCGCCCCTACTAACGACAGGAGCTCTCGACCCAGCTCGTGCGGGCCAAAACTAGCGGGCTGTTTCTATTGCTCTTGTGGAGCAACTTCGACCGTGTCCGGTTTGATAAAGCCTTCGCCGCCCCATTCAATGCGAACTTCGTACTCCCGATCCCCGCTGCCATTACTCACATTTCTGGGGAGCGTACGCCGGAATTGAACAGGTTCATGGCACAGAGGCGATGGATCCCAGCATTTTGGGTCCAAAATAAACCCTCGGGATAGCTCGTACCAATGTTGCCACCTACTTTCAACAGAACAAGCCACGTCTCCCGCGCAACGAACAATTTCAGCGACCAACAAAGGCATTGCTACCCCGCCAGTATTGTTGGTCTCGGTTGATAACGTCTCCTTGTGAAAGTGACCTCGTACAAACACAATTAACTCGTCGAGCGTTAGTGCTTCCGCTCGCGAGATGCCCAAGCATTCATGGCTATCTACAGAAATTTGACCAGATACCAGATCCTCCACAGCAACGAGTGGCGATAACCAATGCAACTTCGGCAAAATCACAAATCGACTCTCACCCAGCGCGGCTCCATTCGCCCTCACTTTAGCAGGCAAATCCGTGTTGATGTCAGTCGTCCACCAGCCTCGCAAGTGATCAACTGCGATATTGGGGTTTGACAACGCCTTCGCACCGACAAGTCCGCTTCGATTCTCTGTCGATAAGCCAGGGTTCCGGTGGAAATGCCAATCGTGAGCAATTGTAGTTTCCGACGTCCACGCAAAACGATGTGCGACTGCACCTCGTCACTGTAGTTTTCCTGCAACCACCCACGAACACTCTCTCCTCGAGACATTGCCAGTTTTCGTTCCACCTCTTGCACTCTCCAGGCCAAATTTTCTCCAAGGTGTGGGCCCACGTACTGTTCGAGAGGCACATCATATTTATTCGCCGTTGATGTATTATTTTCGCCCCCGTTCAAAGTCAAAGACTCGATAGCTCCGTAGTTCATGGGATTGAGCAAAAAAACTTGACGGACGACTCAACGTGAAAGTCGCGCTGTTTTCCGTCCACCTCCTCCAGCATCGGGAAGTTGCAGCGAAACAAAAACTTGAGTTGGCCCACCGTCCTGTTCGTGGACGATACAATCTGCTTGCCAATCTCCATCTTCTCCATTCCTAGGTGCGGACAGAAGCGCAGCCAGAATTCCAGCAACGTCGAGAAGTAGACTCCCAGTGCCAACGAACGCCCGTTCGACCTCATTTCTAGACCCAAACCCGACCCCAATCAGTAAAAATCTCAAACTGCAACTACAACAAACGGATGCCACGTACCTTGCAGGAACGTCAACACAGGCGTTGGGTCCATGACAAGAGCGTTAAGCCAGTCGATCACGGAATCGAATTTCAGAGCTTCAACTCCGAATTCCGACGGTAATACAGGGAACCGATCCCCACAGAGCATATGAGGACTAGTCACGGTCCATAGCAAGTCACGCACTACCTTGGGCATGGCCAACGCGCTTGGGAGACGCGAACACATATCGCTCCTGCTTACAAAATGTGTGGCTGTAACGGACAACGATTGGTCGAAAAGCGACGGCAAAACTTGATCATGACGAACACTAAAACCGATCCCGACGATGCATTATTTTGTTTCCTGTTGCAGGATTTCGCAGCTTGTTTACTTTTTTTCCTCGACGATTTCTGCGACTTGATCGACATCGACTTCGACCTCGCTAAGATCCGTTGGGGCGGTCACTGCGGCGGATGGGGCGATGATCTGCACACTGCCATGCCGAGTGAACACCGGAGGTGCCGACGCGTGCGGGACGGACATGAGTTCCGTATCGGAGACAGGTGAATTGAGGTCACCTGCCTCTGCAGACTCGTCCACGGCTTCGCTATGTTCTGCACCCGAGCCACCGGACGCACCGGCAGTGGCGTTGGCGGGCAGTGAGAACGCGCGCAACGCACCGATAGCGCTAAGTGCCTTGATTTTCTTGCGCGCCCGTTTCCACTTGGCATGTACCGTAAGCTTCGCGTTGATGCGAAAGCCCTCCATGAACTCGTTGATGTTGATCTCGTTATCATGGCTAAAATCCATCATGCGCATGTAGTCGATGCCGTTGGTGCTGAAGGGCTTCGTGCCAGGAGGCAAGTGCTCGTTCAGAAGCTTGATACCGTTCTCCAACTCGTCTACGGAGATAGTGCCGTTACCGTCACGGTCCAGCACCCGGAAGAGCGCCTCGAGTCGCGAACGGTGGCGGTACAGCGAGTTGAAGGCGCTGCGCTGCTTCTCACGCTCCGGGTCAACATTCTCCTCACTCTCGACGCGTCTCACTGCTCCCTCAGCATTGTATCTGTCTAAGAAGTCGCTGTACGGAACCAAGCCTTCCTCGTCCAGAGCAGTTAGCAGTGGCTGCAAGGCCTTCCAGTCCAACGATAAATCCAGCACGTCCTCCATGATGACACCCCACGTCTGAACCGTGAGCTTGCCAGTCTTCTCCTCGTCCGCGGTCTCGAACTCCTCGATCAAGTCAAAACGATATTGTACAATGAGCGAGAAGAGAGCATCCAGGTTGGACACGGCCATGTCGCGACTCTCCGCGCTCGCCATGTACTGGAAGAAAGCGGGCTTGTCATTGCCCGATGGAACACGCATGAAGCATCCAAGGTTATTCGCCTTGCCGCAGTAGTTGGACGCCGAGAACAGCGTGACCAGCATACCCTTCTCCTTGTACGGCCAGTCGAAGCCGCGGGGCACGCACTCGTGGGAGCGAACGACCAGCGCCAGTTTGTTCTTGGTCATGAACTTCTGTACAATGTCGGGGCCGTAAATCGTGCCTGCGCCACGCTTGTTCTCTTCGTAGCCCTTGGAGGCCTTCGGGTCACTCCAAAGCAGGTCTCGGATGAGCTGCATCTTGCGGTGGGGCTCGCGGTCTTTCCTGCTCTTGGGCTTGGTGCGATACCGCGTCAGGTCGTATCCAGAGCGGTCAAGCGTGTTGAATTCCTTCATCAAAATGTTCTCACGGGGAATTCCTCCGTGCACCACAAGGACGCGGTCGTCAATCAGGGTCGCCAGCGGAAGGTACCTGAAGCTCTCGCAGAAGAGGTCGTACACGTACCGGTCGTACTTGACCTCGCACTCCTTCATGAACCCGAAAACCTGCGTGATCGAGTTTTCTTCGTGGTTCCCTCGGTTCAGCAGCACGTGACCCGGGTATAGTAGCTTGAACAGGTAAATGATGATGGCAATCTCGACGCCGCGGTCGCCGCGGTCCACAAAGTCTCCGTTAAACAAATACGGGTTGGACTCGGACGGTAGACCGTTTTCACGCAGAATCAGCAGCAGATCATCCAATTGGCCGTGCAGGTCTCCGATAATGGTGATGTGGTTGGCCGGAGCCGTTTTAAACTCCACCATGGTCGGAGCCTTGCGGAACAGAGCCGTGGCCTCGTTAATCACTCTCACCACTACGTTTCGCGGAATTTTGCGGCCGTTCCGACACGAATCGACCAGGTCCTCGACGTTCTTGAGCGTGATGACGTCGTCCAGCTCATCTCCCTGCACGTACATGTTGGCAATATCAATGTTGCCCACTTCTTGCTGAGAGACTGGGTGAGCCTCGGCGGGTTTGGGTTTGCCTTCGTCCAGGCCGGGGATGTAGTTGACTAGAGCGTCCAGGAATAGTGACAACTCGAGCTGGAAACATTTTCATGTTAGCAATGTTCAACTTCAGGTCAATAGGCCAATAGGAATGACGCACCACTTCGGCCTCTTCGCGGTTTTCCAGGTCGTTAAACAGTTTCCAATTGGAGATAATCTGGTCTTCCGTGGGGGTTGATGCGGTGGAAGTGGACGGGGATGGGGGCGGTTGCAGTGGGGTCTGTTCCTGCTGGGGTGGAGCTGCAACACAACACAAGTGAGTCAATTCAATTCCGTTTCCGTCAACTTAACTCGACAACTTACCAGTGCGCTGCTCGCTTGCAGTCGGCTGCGACGATAACTTACTATTGCTGCAAATACGAGCGTATTAGTGAGCTTCAAGCAAACGTCGCGCATAGGCCCAAAACGTACCCAGTGCCGCTCTTCCTGCGCGGGTACTTGGGGGCCAAACGTGTGGGGGTCGGTTCCTCTCGGTGGCCGCCCTGCTCGGTGGAAGGTTTGTTGCCCATGGTACAGCTCGGATCTGGCTGAGGCGGGAGAAGAAGGCGTACTGCCGCCGCCGCGTAACGTCTGACTCGTTTTAGGTCGCCAATCAGCAATGAGTGTAAAGTCGCAAGCCAATCAGCAATGAGTGTAAAGTCGCAAGCCAATCAGCAATGGTGTTGTGATTATGGCGAATCATACGCGACAGATTACACGGATTGTTTCCAATCAGCAGCTGCGCAAAATTAACGCGATGTTAATCCAAAATTAACCAAGATAATCGCCAATTTTAATGAAAATGCTTTAGACCCATCCTGCTGTTGCTGCTTGACGACCTGTACATACCGCTGAAGTACACACTTAGTCCGAGAGCGTCTGGAACGCCTGCTCCACCTCCTCGTCCAGTCCGCTGAAGAACGCCTTCATCTCAGCTTCCGGCTGCTTGGGCAGCTGGAACTTGGTCTGGATGATTTTCTGCAGCACCGGGTTCATGGACGTCTTGATCTGTGCCCACGTCACCTTGGCGTCGGGCGGCGAGTCCGCAATGGTCTTCTGGCTCAGGTTGTAGAACAGAATGATCGATCGCAGCATGCCCACACTCTTCACCAGCGGGCACGTAAAGTCGTAGTCCGAGAAGGCGTTCTGCTGGAGGAAATCCTCACGGATGATCTTGGCCACCTCCATAATTACCTTCTGGTCCTCCGACAACGACTCCTTGCCGACCAGCTGCACAATTTCCGTCAGATTATCCTCTTTCTGCAGGATCTCCTGGCACTTCGTACGCAGCGTCGAGTACTCCGGGTCAATCTTGTTGAAGAACGGCTCCAACACGCGCATGTACTTGGTGTAACTGATCAACCAGTTCACGGATGGGAAGTGCTTACGCTGGGCCAGCTTCTTGTCCAGACCCCAGAAGACCTGCACGATACTCAGCGTAGCGGCCGTCACAGGGTCCGAAAAGTCACCACCAGGAGGCGACACAGCACCCACAACCGTGACACTGCCCTCGCGCTTGGGGCTACCCAGACACGCCACACGACCAGCACGCTCGTAGAAGGCGGCCAGACGTGCACCCAGGTACGCAGGGTAACCGCTATCAGCAGGCATTTCACCCAGACGACCTGAAATTTCACGCAGCGCCTCGGCCCAACGACTCGTGGAGTCGGCCATCATGGACACGTTCATGCCCTGGTCACGGAAGTACTCGGCCAGCGTGATACCCGTGTAAATCGAGGCCTCACGGGCAGCCACAGGCATGTTACTGGTGTTGGCCACCAGCGTCGTACGCTTCATGATCGGCACCTCGCGGTCGTTCACGGTCATCGTCAGCTCGGGGAAGTCGTTCAGCACTTCCGCCATCTCGTTGCCGCGCTCGCCACAGCCCACGTACACGATCGCGTCAGAGTTGGAGTGCTTGGACAGAGCCTGCGAAATGACCGTCTTGCCGCAGCCAAAGGCGCCGGGGACAGCGCACGTTCCACCCAGCACGGACGGGAAAAGCGCGTCGATGATCCGCTGGCCAGTCTGCAGAGCGACGTTGCCCGCCAGCTTCTCCGCCACGGGGCGCGGTTTACGCACCGGCCACATGTGCGAGAGTCCGAGCTTGTGGGTAACCCCAGTGGTGTCGTCGCGTACTTCCAGCACCGTGTCCTTGAGCGTAAACGACTCGTTGTTGTCGGTGCCAGCGCCGTAGACCTTGACCACCGAGCCGAAGACGTTGGGCGGGCACATGATCTTGTGCGAGTGCAAGATGTCGTTCTCATGCACAAGACCGAAGATATCTCCACCGGAGATCGGGTCTCCCTCGCGAAAGTTCACGGGCTTGTAGCGCCACTTCTTGTCGGCGTTGAGCGACGCCACGTCCACCCCGCGAGGAATGTACACGTCCTTGGTGAGGTCACTGATGGCGTGCAGCGGGCGCTGGATGCCGTCGAAGATGTTGTCCACGATACCCGGACCCAGCTCCACGGACAGCGGCTGCTTGCGGCGCTCCACGGGATCCCCCACCGTCAGGCCCGACGTGTCCTCGTACACTTGGATGGACGCATTCGTGTTCTCCAGCTTGATGATCTCGCCCACGAGCTTGTCGTGGCCCACGCGGACCTGATTGGCACAAAACCACAGCGTTGCGTCACTTCCAGCGTTAAAGCCAGCGTTAAAACAGTGGGGCAGCAGCGTACCAGCTCGTACATGGCGGCGCCGTGCATGTTCTCAGCGATCACCACTGGGAAAGCACGAAAGTCACGTTAGAAAGGGAGAAAATGCAAGAGGGGGGGCACATGCGGTCACGTACGGGGCCCCGAGACCTTGTACACGTAGCCGAAGTCGGACTCCTTCTCATTGTCGCCGAACACGTGCGCCATGTTGCCTGGAAGATCCTTCCGTTGACTTTTTGGCTTTTGGATCTCTAACTTGCGTTTGGTATGTGAAGGCGGAGGTCCCACGCGAGCGCGACCAACTGGCTTCAAGCGGGACTCGGGTATCATCTTTAGTATTGGATAAACAGGGTGAAATAACAGGAAGCCCACCATGTGCAGCCACAGTTGGTCGCCCAAGATCTAGTTCATACGCCCAGCCCATTCGCCGAAATAGAACATCACCGCCAGCAAATCCAAATCTGCTATTGGCCGAAACAACTCACCTCCTATAGGCCGAAACAACTCACCTCCTATAGGCCGAAAAACCGACAGCTTTGGTTGGCACTCGCACATCACAACAATCGGCAGCATGGCAGACCACGGCGAGCAGGTTTCCGCGGCTCTGGAGGCCGCGACGCTGAGTCCCAAGGCTTCACCAGCAGTGGAAGCCACGTCCACACCCGCCTTTTCTTACGCGGCGGCTGCGGCGGCCCCTGCGGCGCCTGCAGCCCCCGCGCCTGTCCAAACGACCAACAAGAAGGTTTTGCACTTGGTCATCGACTCTGGCGCCATCATTAAAGGCACCAACTTGGCCGTTTTGGCAGAGGTAATTGACGTTATCATTGCTGAATATCGCTGTAGCAATTGCTACGTGAAATTCTTACCGGCAACTGACTATTAGTTGTTTGTGGCAGAACTTTTGGACTGTGCCCGATGTGCTGGATGAAATTCGAGACAAGAAGTCGCGCGCCATTCTAGAGCGATTGCCGTTCACGCTGCAGACCCGTGAGCCGTCGGCTGATGCCATGAGGGCTGTGGTCAACTTCGCCCGAAAAACGGGCGATTTCACGTACCTCTCGCTCACAGATCTGCGCGTCATGGCGCTGTCTTACCAGCTGGAGGTTGAGGCTAACGAAGCTGGCCATCTACGTACCAGTCCGGAGCTTTCGCAGACCGTGACTCGTGCTGCTAACGGCAAAATTGTGGGCGGGTCGCAGACCAAATTTCCGTGCAAATATTTCGGCACGGCCATGGGGTGCAAGTATGGAGATGAGTGCAGGTTTACACACGACGAGGCTGCTGCAAAGACTGAGGATGGAGCCGAGACACCCAAGAAGAAGGTCGACATCCCGTGCAGGTTCTTCAACACCCCGGAAGGATGCAAGTTTGGCGACGAGTGCTCGTTCATCCATGAGAAGACGGAGGAGGCTGAGACGCCGGCTGCTGAAGAGCCTGCGGTTGAGCACGTTATTAGCGAGGAGATCCGTAACGCCGACGTCAAGTCTCGTATTATGGGTGGATTTGCGGCATCGAGCAACGCTGGTGCTACCGAGGATGATGGCAAAAACTGGATCACGAACGACAACTTTGGCAAGTTCACGGCGTCCCCGTTCGGTGACGGCAAAGGTCTTGAGGAGATTTTGACGCGTCTTCCCGTGGCGTGCATCACTACGGATTTCTCCATGCAGAACGTGATGCTGCAGATCGGCCTTCGTCTGCTGTCCACCGAGGGCATGATCATTAAGCGCGTGAAGCAGTGGATTCTCCGATGCATTGCTTGCTTCACGACGTCCACGGAGATGGACCGCCTGTTCTGTCCCAAGTGCGGAAACAGCACCATGGAGCGCGTTTCGTACAGTCTCGACCGCGATGGCCACATGACGTTCTACACACGGGCCAACCGCCCCACTAAGCTTTCAGGCACCAAGTTCTCCCTTCCCAAGCCGAAGGGTGGACGTAATGGTGACTTGCTGCTGCGTGAGGACCAGCTTTTGGTCGGTATCTGGAGCCAGCGTCAGCGTCAGCACAAGAAGGTCATGCAGAGCGCTTTCGGTGAGAACGTAGCGCACGACCTCGGCGTCAAGGCCGAGAGGCAGACAGGCATTACGGTGGGCTACGGTCGCATGAACCCCAACGCACAGAAGGGTCGCGAACGTCGTGGCAAGAAGAAGCGCAACTAGATTATCGCGTCGAACATGCAGCCGCGCGACAGGCTGGTCATCCGTTCGTAAGTTTTAGATATGACAACATGGCTGACATTTATCTGATCCCTGTGTGGTCTATTTGTAGTGATCAATGGTGGCAAATGTAGCCATGCGCAGCACTTAAAACAGGAGTTCTAAACTGAGCTGTGTGCGTTCCTTCGAGCACTCACACGATTTCGTGCGATCTGGCAATGCAAGTGCCCGTGGAGACTGGAAGGGGGTTCCCTGGGCGGAAGCACGAACAAAATGTCACGGTGATGGATTGTGCAGCTACAGGTGTGCGTGTGAATTCACCACGTAGTTTAGAGGCATGTCGTCGGATGGGTTTCAAGTCGAGTGAATTGCTACCAAAAACAGTGGTAGAGTTTTTGAATCAAGGAGTCAACCGCAAGTATTCGTTAGTGGAGAAGGAGGCGGCTGTGCTCCGCCACGAGCGCTTCGAGCAGCTCCGACAACAAAAACTGGAAATTGTACAAGCTGAACGCGAGGCGATCATCAATGGACTCGGACCTGCGCCACCTTCGACGGCATTGTTAACTGTGCCGGGGAATAATGTCTCACCTACGTCTGGGCTTCGTAGTCCAGTGTTACTACAGCAGATAGCTCCAGGTTTCCCACCACGGAGAATTCAGTCCGCGCGACTTTGGAAGGGTGCTTCATCATCGGAAGATGGCCCGGGGGCTTTAGCTGACTCAACATTACTGCAGCTCGAAGAGCGAAGACTAGCTCGCATTAAAATGCGGCAGCAAAAGGACATTCAAAGTGCTATCGAAATGGAGGCCAGACTCGCTCGACTCCAACAGGAAAATGCTCACCGAGCTGCTGAGGAGGTCAAACGGCAAGAAGATCAACAGCGTAAGATGAAAATGCGACGAATGCAGCTCGCAGCAGCAAAACATGACAAAGAACTCGCCAAGAAGCGTGACGAGGATAAAGAAGCTCTCGAACGGAAAGCTAAGCGGCGAGCTGACGCTGAGCGTGAACGACAATTAGCCGAGGAACTGAAGGAGAAGGATCGCATTCGCGCACAGGACGCAACACAGCGTGATCTGGAGCGCCAGCAAAATGCCGATGCGTGGCGTGCACAAACAGAGGAGCTGCTGAGGCAACAGGAAGAGGTTGTCGCTACAAACAGGAGGCGAATGTTGGAAAAGGAGCGACAAGTTGCCCAGAAGATGGAAAACGCGAACAAGCGGCGGCATCAAGAAGCACAAGAGCGTCAAGAGAAAGCGAATGCGCGTATTCAGAACGTCACCTATCAGAATGAATTGGCGATTGCTCGCAGAAAGCTAGAGGTAACTGAAAAGCAGAGTGCAGCGGCTGAGCGTGCAAGAGAGATCGAGCGAAAGACATTGAACGATCTCAAGGAACGCGCTGCAAAATCCAAGCACGAAGAGATGGTGCGTCAGAAACGACTGGACGCTGCGCATGCCCTACGGCAAAAACACACGAGCGAGCTACTTGCAAAGCGCGAGCAGCTTGAGGCGACGATGGAAATCACTCAGCAGGAGCGTGAAAAAGCGCGATTGCTAATGCAGGTGGAACACCAACTGGAGATTTCACAGAAGGAGGAGAATGTAGCTCGAATTCAGCGAATGGAGGCCTACGCTCGAGAACAGTTAATACGCCGGATATCTTCAGCAGACGCCCGATCAACAGCAGTCAAGGAACGGAAGCAAGCACTGTTGCATGCGCGACAACAAGTATCCACAGAAACAATGATCCGTCGTCATCGGCTTGCTGAAGCTGTCGAGAAGCTACGTACATCATCAACCAATTGGGACAAGATCGAGGAGACTTTGTACGGTCTCTAATTACTCGGCCTGCGCTACCTTGCCATTCCCTTGACTCGTCTGCTTTTGCTTGTCTTCGTGTTCATATAGAGAACGAGAAGCGCACGTGCCACGGCAGTCACCAGTGTTGGGGCCGCCAAAAAGTAATAACCTCGACTGGTAGAAGTCCCATCACTCGTTCTAAACAAATTTGCGAGACGCGCGTAAGAAAGCAGAAAACAATATTTAATCACTCGATTTCGATCACGTCCGGATCTGTTGTCCTCGTTGGCTCTGATGTTGCTTGGGATAGTTCATCCGTCGAAGAGCTGCGCTTGGTTCCTACTTGTCCTCTTTCTGTGTCGCTAGTCTCGCTGTCAGATACAGTAAGATCTACCACCGCAGACGCCTCGGATTTGGTTCCCGTAGTTGACCCAGGTAACTCCTTTCGATCACGTGCTCCGGCAGTGGCATCATTGAATGGCTGCGTCGTCGCGGTTTGAAACAGCGCCTGGATGTCTCCCACAAGAAAATATCCGCCCTCGTCTCCGTCAGCGGAGAAAATGACGGGGGTCGAGGTTGCGAAACCAAGCGTGGGCCAGCTTGGGCTGTTGCTGCCACTACCAGCTTCCTTCTTGCGTTTTTTGTTACTTTCGTTCTCAGGCACAACTTGCGGTAGAGCCTTCTTTCCTGTACACGCAGGTTTCGTATCACCTTGTAGCTTTTTCTTCGCTTTCCCATCACCACTTTTTTCTTCGACAGTAGGGAAAAACAGGTTCACGCTAGGCGCTGCCTTAGTTTCCTCGTCTTTCTTCTTTTGTTTTTCTGCGCGAGCTTGTTCTCGTTCTTTCTTCTTGGCTTGCTTTGCTGTGAACTCTGCAGGCTCCTTGATTTTAGTGTAACTCCCACCACAACTGCGCTCGTGGTCAGCCCACCAATTATCATTCGGGCCGGGAACCCGGTTCATCGACCGCTTGACAAGGCCGAAGTATGGCCGTTTACGACGACACGGACCCTGCAGGCCAAGCAACTCAAAATTTATCATGGAAACTATCTGACACTTTATCCAGCCAAGCAAACTCACATCGCACTGCCACACGTGCTGACGGTACGCGTCCACTTCGTCGTGAAAGGTGTGAAAAACCGTAATTTGGGTCTTGGCCGCTTGGTTAATTCGATGCATATGCGACTGAAACAACGGGCCATGGTCGTCGTGGTCGCGTACAGGCGTCGCCACAAACACGTACGCATGAATCATCTCGTGCTGTTCAATTACCACGACAAATAAAACAATTATACCAAGTGGGATTGTAAGCCGAAAAGCTGCCTCCACATTTCAACCTCAAAAACCTACCAGCAAAGTGTTCACCATGTCACTACGTGGTCGAAGCTTCAACAACGGTTCACTGCAAAACAAAAGACGCGTCAGTGCATTTTACTTCATTCTTGCAGAGCCGGCGATGGTACCTCAACCGAATTGAGCAAAAACCGCTCCGAGGATGGAAACTGCACAGCCCAGCACTGAACACAGCAAAGGCAATTGGTCGGTACAATATTTACACTCAATGCACCGCATTTAAATGGCGCACCAGAGCGTCATGCGCTTGCTCCACTTGACTTCGCAGCCTCCCAATCGGCCCTCGAAGAACATGCCATTGTATTCCTACAGCTACGCATTAGTCACAACATCAAATGTAATACTAAATTGGGTCTAATGTCGTACAAGGAAGAGCGAGTGCAGGTCCGGATTGGGGTCTGGAATGGGTAAAAATGTCGATATTTCAGCGCGGAATGCGGCGTTAACGTCCCGCAGAGCAGCAGAGAGCGGCACCTACCTAAGTATTCGTTCTCTGGGGCTAGCAGGTCGCACTGTCGCGTGGCCAGCGTGTCTCCGCGGGGCGGGGCGACGGCATGGACCTGCATCGACACTTTAGTGTTGGCGACCATTTTCAGAAGCAAAAATCCAAATTTTAGTTATGGAAAATTATAAGTTTTGGTTTATCAAAAATTGTCAGCGAGTTCTTGAATTTTAGATGAATGCAAGCTCGAAGCCCATCACTATAGCCAGCGGTTTTTTCTGGTATAGTCCACTGCTCAGACTCATGTTTTACATCAATCCCATTCCCTGCCATGGCGCAGCGTGGCGCTGCGGTGAATAACGCGATGGCAGAAGGTGCAGGCGCTATTACTAGCATGACGAGCAATCCGAATGCGGGTTCATCTGGCCCTGCAGCAGCACATTAAACAATGTCACTCAAACCCTCAACTGTACAGCTGAGCAAAACAGTTGAGCACCTTTCGAACGTCTTCCCAGCTGAGGATTCTTCACCAGGACGTGGATATCATTGATGCTTGCACCAATTGAGTCGCCACCATTCGGAAAGCTGAGGTCCCTGTGCCCTATCGAGCAGAAGGGATGCAAATAAACTTCGTATCGATCCAGCCAGGGAGTTTTCCTTTCACCACGAGATTGAAGTCTCCGTCGGTGATTTTGGGCCATTTGCCATCTCTCTTGGCAAGGAGGAGCTCAATCTTCCGAGCTGCAACTGAAAACTACATCTCGGCCTTGACGTTTTCCCTCAGATCCCCGACAGTTTCGAACGGAAAATATTGTGAAGCCTTTGTCCAGTACTGCGCAGTGAATAACCTTTATCTTCTCGAGTCGAAAAGCAATGTGGATGTGCCAGTATACTCACCGCTTGTTTCCGTCGCTGCATGCCTCGCAGAAGAATCGCGTCGCGCTGCGTTCGCCCTTCGTCTGCTTCCTGTTCGAGCACACCTTGCACTGGTGTTGGGGCTGCTTGCCGTCGTAGCATCCAGTGTTCCGTGATCACCTGTACCGCTTCCATCTCCCGCCGAATCGCTTCTTCTACGATAAAATTCACTCTCCTTGTTTGGCAGCGTACTTAACCGCTTCATTTGAGCAGGAGCATGCGATGGCTTGTCCGCTTGAGATTGTTTCGTGGCAGAGCTGCGTCGTGATTCACAAAACGCTTCCACAAGGATTTTGGCTTCCCCTGGTTGTGCCAAAGGGCAATCTTTCGCTCGGTGATCTTTGGACTTGCATCTTCGATGGTTTCTCTCTGGGAGAAGTTTCTCGCATCCTCTAGTTTCGGAGGCCGCGACCATGCAAGTGGACTAATTGTCGGCCTGATCTGGGCTGTACCCAGAGAAGGGTTACACGACCGATGAACCTAGGTTGTAGTAAGACTGATTTGTACCTAGGTTGTATTTGCGTATGCAGGTGGATGCAGGTCTGTAGGTTCACTGCCTCCGAGAAGACGAGAGATCAATGATCAGTTTTCATTGTCTCCACTAACCGAGAAGTGGTAAAGAAGGTCGTCGCCGTGTGGCGTCCTGTCGAGGAAGGCAGATCAAGGTATACTTTAGGACCTATCGGAATTGACTGAGAACCATGTCGGCCGAGGACCAGTTCGTCGAGACGTTTCGACGGCTGAGCGTTAGGGGGAGTCAAGCAGTTGCGGCTAGGGCGGAAAGGTCTGGTGGTGAGCGAACGCGTCGTTCCTCGACACCAATTGTTAATCCTTTCGATCGTCGTCCAAGTCAGAGCCATGCCCTGAAAACGTCTCCGGCCAAGAGTGACGTTACGATGGGGGACGGGTCTGGCGAATTCGGGCCGATTACGAACGTGCCGGCGTTGCCAAAGCCACCTCGTTACAAGAGGAGTTCGATACAGGAGCGTCAAGAGTTTTTACGTGCGTACTATACGTACTTTGCTGCGCTAAGAGCTTTCCAGACGGAGCCCAGCCGCCTATTTGTGCAACCTGTTCGATCGTGTATCGAACAGGGTACAAAGGCGATCATCGCACGGTTCACATTTGCTAAAGGTTGGCAAGATGTTACTGAGGATGAGTGGGTGGAATATTTGCTTCAGTCGAAGCATGTCGCGTTCGAGGATATGCCGCGTTGGACGCCGATATGCACAAGCTGAGCATGGATACAAAGTTTGCAGAAGCCAAGTCCCGCGTTAACAGACTCCAAGCTAACATGTACAATATCTTGGAGAACCCCAATATGGTGGACGTCATGTTTGAGCGCGAGCAGAGGAATTTGGTGAAGTATTTGGTGTCAGCTCTCGGGCCAGTGAGCTTCAAGAAGGAGGTTCACCGTCGTATTGACCAGGAACATAACAAAAGATACAAGGGCAACGTCATCGAATTTTCGCGCTGGTTCACCACTCTATTGGCTTCTTTTATGGTTTGGGAGAAGCCACTGGTCCTACAAGCCGACACCAGTAAGCCCAGGCATTCCGGACCTGCTCAACGAGGAAACGCTGGTGTAACGAGTGGCGAATCTCCTCGGGCAAAGACTTCTTCGACGAACCAAGAAGCAACAGTAGCCGAAGGATCCAAGTCGCAGAAGAAGTTTCGTTGGCATTGTCTAAAGTGGGAGAGCCCAAGTTCGAAGTGGCCGAGTCAGATGTCGTGCGCGTGGGTAGTAATGGGCCATCCGACGAATGACGAGGTGATTGCAGCTTGGGCGACTGCAACCTGGGTGACTGCAGCTTGGACGACTGCAGCTTGGGCGAGTCTGCGAAGATCCGGATCTTGTTGAGGGGCGGCTGGTGGTTATACTCGACCGCCAGGCTTGAATCATCCATGGACAGAGTGCGCTTGGGGCGACGGCCAACTCCAGTCCTGCGATTAGCGTCAAAGCTAGAGTGAGAGAACGTACAATCTGAGTTAATACGCACAACTAACCGCGTTGCTGGCGTACGAGGCAACCGCACCATCAGCTCGCGACGAGCTTCGAGATCTTAAGGGCCCCCGGGTGACCCGGCACGCGACGAAAAGAGCGAGGATCGGGGAATCGTGTCAAGGGAGGGAATGGCTTGGGGGGGGGGAGTGCTGCAAAAACGAATCAAGACACGAGAAGAAGTTTGGGTCAAGAAACATCAGCGTCAGGGAACAGGAAGCACGCGACCGCCCACCTCACGGCAGCGCTTAACGTTGGCGTCTCAGGTAGGCGGCGAAATTCGAAATGAGAGGCTCCGGAGCCCCGCGCGCGAATGTGGCGCCCATCAGCCCATGAAGATCGCATTATACTTCAATTTGAACGTATGTGTCTTTTTTAGGGTGTTGACTCGACACATAATGAAACGAAGTGTTTTTTTTTTAATTGGTTGCAAGTTACTGGGGATCATTAAACGCGATAAAAGCCGTTTATTATTTTTTTCTCTTGGGGTCACTTTTTGGTCTCACGAGAAAAATATTTTTAATCCGTGTTTTATACCCTGTTTAATATCCCCTTCCCGTAGTCATAAAACGGTTTAATGGTTTTTTTGAAAGGCACCTATTGGGTGCCTGCCAAAACCTGCATTAAATCGTTTTATACCCCTCTTTATCATCCCTTGGTCAGCTTTTATCTCGCATAAACTGGACGTCTCTGAAACCGACGTCCATAACCTCAGTTAAAAAATTAATCTAGTCAGATCGTTGTGTCCCATAATATCGTGTATCACTTGTTTATCGTATGTCTAATAAAAATGGACACATCTAGTTAGGACGAACTTTCGAAAAATATCTATATATCTACAGATTGCAGGATGCGCGAAAGCGCGTCTCACCCCCTTCGCGGTAGCCATGGCGGGTTCTCGTTCCCTCCGCATCCCCATGCCACTTCGATACTCTTCGCGCTGGCTCGCACCGGCGTCGCAGTCGTGTTATCTGGCTAGGGTCTTCTAAGATGCTGGCATCGAAATTGCTAATCCTGGCTGCCATCCTACCTGGCAAGCGCCGGCGAGCGTTCGCGACTCTTAAAGATCTCCGGCGACGCGTGAAGGAGAAGCTGAAGAGGGTCGAGCACGCCCGTATCGTCCGCATCGGGCACTGCATAACGGTATCGTGCCTGTCGCAGCCGGACGTCGCCCCATGGATGTATCTATGGTATTTTGGCTCCGATGAGAACATTCTAGACCTAACGCCTCTCTGTCGGTAAGTATTTTTCAGCGTTATCTACCGTCTCTACCATCGTGTCTAACTCTACGAGCGCATACTCGTACTGTTTTGTGGCAGACAATCTCAACGGCGTCATTATCTGGCCTATCGTATCCTCTCCACAGGGAAAAACACTGTCCGCAATTACACCATAGCGAGGATCCGGGTTTAGAACGGGGTCAACAAGTTTTTCACGAAAGTCCAGGCTAGTGTCGGAGTCATTCCAACTGCGAGGCAGTTGTGCTTGCTCCACACAATTGTTTCTTTCATCGCGTCACCCGCAGCGTTCAAGACGCGGCTCACCGTGGAATGCGGCACGCCGAATAGACCACACAACGACTTGTGGTGCATGGCCGCCACGTAGAAGGTTATAAGCAAGCCTAGGACTTGGGGATAGTGCTGCAGCTTCATCGGTCGGCCACCTCTTGGGCGATAGGCAGGAATCCGATAGTGCAAGGAGAAGCGATCCAACAACCGCTGGAAGAGCCCATCTGCACCGAAACATAGAGTTCCCGTCACGTACACAGCGTGAAGCCACCCTTTATATTGGGCATTTTAATGTCGTGATGAGGTGGCTTCTGATCCTGCAGCACGGCCACCACGGCACCTTAGTTAGACACAGATTACGAACGAATGCGTATTGTAACCCACCTTATATTTTTTGCCGTCGATGCCCC
>AWVV02006458.1:0-17147 GCA_000500205.2 Phytophthora lateralis | reverse complement strand
GACGTTTTCACACTTCAGTACATGACTTAGCATGTTGCTCGATGGCTGTGCGTTTTTCAGCACTTTGCTGCATGCCTTGCAGCTGGCGTCAGGGTGTGGCTTTATGCCCTTAACACGGGCAACAGTGACTTCAAACAGAGCCCATATAGGGTGCGGTGGTGGGGCCATAGTCGCAGAAATACCACTCCGTTGAGCACAAGGTTGCGTCGTCCTGCGTGCTGTCGTTTAGGACCGCGTCGGCCATCTTGGAAACAGAGAGAGGAGAGAGATGACGTCATTTAGCAATACATTATCGCGGCTGTGTGCGGCATCTAATTCACGTACGATGAATGCGGGCAGTTGAGCCACAGCTTCTTTAGAGCGAGGCTGAATCCGTTGTGAGAGCTCCAGCGTACCCTCCGATGGCTTCCATCTTTGCTGACCTAGACGAGAGGAAAGATCGCGAGGGACTTCAAGCTAGCATCGTCCTCCGTCACCTGGGTTTTCCGTTTTGTTAACTTTCGATTTTAAGTCTTAATATCAGCGTTAAGAACGAATGTAAATGATTTTAATCTTTAATATCAGTGGTAATAACAATGAATTGCCAACACTAGGTGCACGCATAGTTCCGGTCTGAATCCGGCGGTACCGGCTAAGTCCCATGGTAGGTTCTGGTGTCGTCCGTAGTCGAGTGGGCGCCCGTCCGTACCGTCGCGTCGGCGCGAGGCGATGTTTTCGTTGCCACGAAAGGGGGAATTGTTAGACGCCTGATATGGGGCGACCGTGGGCTACCGATGGACGGCGGTCAAGTCTGTGATGATCGGCAACATCCTGGTCGTAGTGACCATCAACACGGCTAACATGACCGGTATCGCCATGGCAGTGTCTGCCATTACCCTGGGGGGGGGGTCCAAGTCCGGTCCGATCGATATGGTTAGAGGCAAAGTTGCGTTCCCTGTTGTGGCGATGGAGTGGCGGTGTACGCTGGAGCCAGTGATACGCGTCCCGTCCCGAGTAGTTGCGATCGCCAGACCTGCTACGGTCCCTGTGGTGATTGTCTGAACGTGGACGGCTGCGCGACCGGGCGATAGTTGCGCCTTTGGGGTGGGGCGGACTGATACTCCGGTTCCTCGGTTCAGGTTGCCGCTGCCGACGTGGCTGAGAGCAGATGGGCCGACGTCATTCCTATCACCGAGGGGAGTAGATGCCGTGGTGCTTTGTGGGCCCGCCGAGGTGCCACTATGGGCGATGGTAAGAGCTGGAGCACCTGCTCCTAGAATGCCTGCTGAGCGGAGGCTTGCTGGGTGAGTGCTGTCTGCGTTGCGCGGGCCAGCTCCAGAAACACTGCTAGCACACCATCCGACATGGTGGAAGTCGAACTGGGGGGCGGCGTTGCCGTTAAGGGAACCGAAGCGGTTGTACCCGACGGTTAGGCAACCGTCCGTGTGGCTGTGCGGGGGGTCGCGGAGTGCGGCGACGCTTCGCCGGGCGTCGTGTCCGTAACGGTCGCCGATCTCGGTTCCGCAGCTTGTGAATCCTGCGAAGGTGTACCCCAGATAAATCCGGGTACGGCTCTGCAGGCACCGTAGCTTGCAATATCCGGAATACCGCGTGGCAATGCCTGCCCGCGGGAAAAACCGATTGACAGTAATTGCGAGGACGACTCTGTGTCGCTGTCAACATATGCACCCATCCTAGTGGTGGGTCGTACGGGCCAATATGCGTACGGGTATAGTCGAGAGGGTTCACAAGAAGAACACATCTGTATCCGACACCACTCGAAGCTGCTCCGGTATTAAATCAATGGTTGAGTCTAATCCTGGAGGTAGAAATGTATCTTGCAGTAATTTACGTAAGTCGTGGTGGGAATGCCAAGTTCCGTCCATCGAGACTGGAAGCGAGAGCGGCGACGAGAGGGTTGAGCTGTAGCGGCAACGCCGTGACACCAGCCCACCATAAATTCATCTCGGGATATACATTGCGTCCACACGGTTGCACTCGGGATGACCACGTTGACCGTCGGCGTATTCGATCGACCTCGGAGTGCCACCACGCACATGTGGGTACAGGCAGGCTGTATCACGTCCCCGGTTGGCGTGCTGAACGTAGCAAATCGAGTTGGAAAGTAAGCGACGACTTGCCGAACGAGGACAACATCGAGTTGAACTTCTTGGTAGGCGCGACGTCCACACGTGATAAAGCAGGCGTTGAATCGAACAAACCGGGACAGGAGCAGAAGCGGGAGGTCCCGTAATTCCGTGCTCAGGTCTACGGTTGGACGTGTCAGTCTTGAGTACGGGATAACCATTGGCGTGGTCGCCAAGTCTGCCAGCGATCCGAGGCGCGACGGTTCTCCATCGTAGTCGGAAGTGTAGAAAATCAGTAGGCATAGCCAGTCAGGGCGTCGAGAAGAGTCGTCCACCACAAACACGCTGAGGTGGCCGTGTTGAATGTGGCGCGGCTCCTGGAGGCGCGCGTATATGAGACCGTCCCACACACCTTCTTCCAGTTCCGACGGACAGTCCAGGCGTAGGTCCCTGCGAGCGTGAGCCTCGTCGGGGAGTTCGAGTTCATCGAGAAGAAAGAAAAAAATATTGGGCTGGCCCCTTTGTTTCTCCACGCCAGGACGCCGAGTCTAGAGCACCGTGTTCGTCTGTACTCCACCCCTGCGAGATCGCGAATGCCGTTGTTCTTCTCCAAGTCGGAAACACCAGGTTCGCCGAACCGTTCACTTGGTGCGCTCACTTTCTTGCGAACCGAACTAGGGCGGGAAGTTGGTTCGTTCTGCAAATTGTTGCATTTGATTGGCTAACTAGATCTCATTTTATTGGTTAAAAATGATCTGGCTTGCAATGATTTAGATCTGCCCACCTGGCGTTTTGCAATTTATATTAAGGCCTTCCAGGATCGAGCCACACAATCACACAAAATGAACGTGGATGATCTTCCAAGTATCGAGCTGCCCGAGCAGTACCGTGTTGGTGGCGAATGGATCAGAATGGCGCTAGCTGACGTGCAAACAACATTGCCGAGCATCAGGCTAAGCTCCGGCAGCGACAGGCTCGCCAAGAAGAAGTGCACCAGAGATTCGTACAGCAGCGCGTTGCAGCTAAACGAGAGGAGGTGGAGGCGCGACACAGCGCACTCGTCCTATCCATCCAGTAAACCAACGGCGACCCGTCGGCACTGGAACTCCGTGCCAATGCGCGCATCCAGACCGTCCTGGACTAGCTTCAGGGAAGAGCTCAGCATTTGCAGCAAGCAAATATGTTTTAGCACAACCGAACTTAAGAAAAATATCTAAAGCTTAGCTCAAATCAACCAATGAAACTCTCCAGGTTCGAGGACCTTCCTCTCTCTCTCTCTGATATTAATATTCGACTAATATATTACTTAGCCTTTATTAGTATGGACTCTTCTTATGGAGTTATAATTGAAGTATTAGCATTAGCGCGGTAATAGAGAACTACTATATTATTTTGGACTAAAATCAAACTACTATCCATCCCTGCCCGAGGTAGGCATGGTTGAGCTGGAGCTGTGAGCTCAGTTGAGAAAACACCCACTCAAAGGCTCACCACCTGTGTTCGTCGCGTGTGCTGCTAACACCGCCAGTGTTTCTTGCAGTTCGTAACACAACTTGGAGACCGCGATGGAAAAAATGCGTGAAATTCGAGACCCCTACGAATTTGTCACTCTCTTTGACAAAGCCCAGGCCTTGGTCAAGCAAATTTTACCTGGTTTCCAAAAGGGAATGTCGGCGGATGACTTTAACGCCATAGTCATGCGTTCCAGGAACCTGGATGATGACCAACAGTGGGTGCTGATTTCTGCGTACTCGAAGTATCTGGTCGGGATGACACGTTAGTTAGACCTGATTTGAAGCTAGCGACCTCAATTGATTTCTCAATTCAATTTTGCCACCTGCTACTTCTATGAGTGAAGCGTTTTTTTTTTCCAGGGTATGTTCTTACTTCTCCAGCGTTTACTCTCCGTCCTCGACTTAAATCAGGTAGCGTACAACTTCTATCGCTACTAGCAGGTTGTAAACTGTTTGTTAGGTTATGCAGTAGCAAATGTAGCTAGCACGTTAGTGGGGTGCTGTTTCTCTCGAAGCGCACTGAACCTGATTAGCCCGCATGGCACCAGTTGCTTCGCATAGTCGAACATTCGGGCGCAAATGCAACCGCCACTTATTGTTCGTTAGTGTGCTGTGAAATTCACAAGCATGTTTAAAAACCTATGCAAGCCTCAACTACTTGATCACATCCGCTTTCAACTTGGCGCTGCCCATGATCAAGTTCGTCGCTAAACAAATTATAATGTACTTCACGACTTACCGGCGATGACACGCAACGTTTTCGAAGGACCCCAATGCAACAAAAGCAAGTCAAATTCAGGTTTTTGCACCATTCCCTCTTTTTGCTCGTCTTGGGCTCTACATCCTTCTATTTGATCGGAGTTTAGCACGCTCTACTCGCTGCTCACCGCCACCGGAGCCAATGCTGCTGTTGGTGATGCCTAGTCGCGCGCGCGAGGCATTTGAGCTGAGGCTCAAACTACTAGCCGGACCGCTAGCCCGACTGCTTGGGGTTGCGTCCGGGTAGACCCCCTTCACGTTAAACGTCCACTGCATTTCCTCTGTGCAGATCACAAGTTGTCCCGACTGCATTTTGCCGTACCCCGTAGGAGTGAAGGACGCCACGAAGACGGCACCGTCCTCACTGCCGTACGGAGGCAGCTCCCCTTCAGCGGGATACACTGTGAAAGCGCTGGACGAACCAGCTGAAAACTCTGCGATAAAAGCTGCAGACTGTCGGAACTGGTTGCGAAGTTGGAAACTCACGGACGAAGTCTGGTTGAGACTTGACTCGATTGACAGCACGTCGTCCACAGGCGGGTCACCTGCATCCAAGGTGACATCAAACCGCCACAACCCTCCGCTGTTCTTCTTCACTAATAGCGCTACGGATCCCCGGTATGGACGTAGTGGCTCAAATCGAATCGTGTATGGAAGAGAACAAGTCGAGCTCGAGCTTGAAGGAACCGGCAAGGGTGTGACTGTCAACGCACGTTCGATCGCACTAGTCGTGGCCATGGGGCCGAACCGACTAGCGTCGATCTCCCACTCGACCGTGAAGGTTTCGTTGGCTAACATCATACTGTCGGGTGCTGCCAGTAGCTCACATTCAACGCATTTTTCAACCGCATCGCGTGCTTGACAGGCTAAGACAGCCAAGACTCGAGGATAAAGCGGTGCTTCGGCCACTCCCCGCAACGGATACCTCCACTCGAGCTCTGCGTACTCGTCCCCGCCGTGTACGACCAACTCTGCGCGTGTTTCACTCACTGCACGAGGCAGGAACGAAATCGGCACCTGAAGGAGTCCAAAGCTTTCTAGAAGTACACGCCGCTTTTTGAGCAGCATGTCGAACACAGGTGTAGGAGGCGACGCGGGATCAGGCGAGTGCTCGAAATCCTCAGCCACGAGCTTCACGTCAACGCGAAGAGGTGCTGCAAACGGGTTCTTGAACGTGAAGAGCGTCGACGCAGCTTCATTCACTCGGGCTGTGACCACAAGAGGCTTCATCACACTAGGCGCTCGGCCACGACCACGGACGGTAAACTCCCAGTCGCTAGCAACGTCTCTTTCAGAAAACACAAAACTGGCGCTCTCGAAATCGGACAATGAGGACGGCGTGTACTCGACAATGACACTAGCTCGACCAAAGGGGGGTAACAGCACACGCGTCGGCGTCTTGACTGTGTTATTTCTCGTCGTGTCTGTGGTACTAGAGCCCTTGATGGAGAAATTGCGAGTGTTAGTGACTCGGTACTGCAACTGGAGTTCTTGGTCACTCGGATTCTGAAGCCAGAGTGGCTGAGTGCACACGTCTCCTACTACGCAGGACATGTCATCCAGCTCTTGGGCTACGGCAGCTTCCGCCACAAGGTTCAGTCGGTACCAGAATTGCCCAACAGCTTCACTCGAGAACAAAACTGCCCCATCCTCTCCATCTCCAGTTGTCACAAGCAGAGGCGAGTACACTAACTCATAAACCCCAGACTGATGAGCTTCTAGCGTCAAGGTGGAGGGACCTAACAACCCACGCCCACGCAGCTCAACTGTGAAGGTTGTTTCGTTGTCTAGAGGATTGGCCAAGCCAATCTCGACGCCCACTGCGCCACGCACGGGTGCTCGCATTTCGAGAGTTGTTTCCGGTTCAGGCGGACTCACCGAAGCCTCCACCGTGTACCAGATATATTCGTTCGTTGCCTCATTCGTGAACGTGACAGACCCAAAGTACGACCCGCTCACTAGCGGACTGAACGTTAGCGGGTACTTGACTACGCGGCTCGCACCGCCACTCCCAGCAGGGACTGTGATAGTAGACGCTCCGACAACGTCGCGCAGGTCTGACTCCACTTTGAATACCTGCGAGCCATTCGGGTCTCCAGCTCCGCTTCCACATCCAAGTGCGAAAATCTCAAATTTGTGTACGATACTGGAGCGAGCCTGGCAGTTCAGTACAACGTGGTCTTGAGCAAGTGGTTCTTCGCCGTAGCCACTGAGCTCAAACTCAAATTGCTGTTGTGTGGCAGTGTTCACGAGTACAAATGTTCGGGTCTCGTGGTAGATCCACGACGGTGTGAACGTTAGTGGGTACGTAGCCGAACGCTTTGCAGGCACTACAAGTGCAAGCGGACCTGAAAACATTGAGGCTGGAGGTTTACCTGCTGGCGCATTGCCAGCGGTATCAGTGTTCCCATTGCTGAAAATGGCTTTGAGCGACCACGTTGTATCCGTCGGGTTCGACAGCGGAATCTCCTGGACGATGCTGTGGCGCGCGGGGGCTACGAATTCCAGTTGCGTCTTCACGTTTGGCTCTTTCACTTTAGCGACGAGATCGTACACACGCAAATCGCTACTCCCACAAATTGTGTTTCGAGAACGAAGCAGCAATTTGCAAGCGTAACGACCTGCGCCTTTAGGCTGGAAGTCAATGAGGACGCTATTCGTGCCAGCGATCACAGAGTGAGGGGTGCCGAGCCGTGCTTGGTTCGCCTTGAGAGGAGCTTTTGGACCGGAAGAATCAATTCCAGAGCCGTCAGAACGGCCAGAGGCTGGTAAAGGTTTCCCTGAACCCGTGGAGAGCGTTAATTCGGGGACGTTAGCCGAGAAGTACGGAGAATTGAAGTCCACGTGGAAATTTGTGTGGTGGTTCTCTTCGCAGCGCTTCAGACCGTCCTTGAGCTTGGTACGCAGATGACCATTTGCACGCTCCACGAAGACTGTAAGTGCACGATTCAGAAGAGGGTTCTTCACGGGAATCGTCAATTCTCGGACAAATCGAAAGCGTGCAGCTGCAGCGCCACCTCCAGTTCCACTCGCAGCGGCTGAAGCTTCACATTGAATTTCTAACGTTTCGAGACTCGCTGGCAGATGTGCAACAGCGTGCACTTCGTAGAGAAACTCCCCAATGTTCTCGTCGAGAAAAAGCAGTTGGCATCGATAGTTTCCGGGAAGTAGCGGCAGGAACTCAAGTTTCACCTTAGCAGACCCGTTCTTTCGGATAGCAACACAAGAGCCCAACCCAAGTCCCGATGGCAGCACGGACAAACCTCCATCTACGCCAGACGAGGCATCTCCAGGTATGTTGCCATTGCTGCTACTTCCGGAGGTACCAAAGTCTGGCAGATAGAAGGGCTGCTGAGCACAAACGCACCACGACAGGTCTCCATCTTCTCCACGATTCTTGCTAGAGATACTAGCGTGTCTTTTACCAGAAAACCCGGCAGTGTCTGAGCCCATTCCAAAACTTGAAGAACTGTTTGTACCTTGTGTGCCAGCAGCAGGTCGATCCTGCACGCTGCGTCGTCGATTTCCACCTCTTGATGACGGCAGAGCCCCAGTCGTGACCGAACCACCTACTCCAGTTGCAGTATCCCCTCCTGTCGCTGGTGTCTGCTGCTGAGTCATCGACAGCTTGAAATTTGCATTTGTAGGAAACTGGTTCTCGATGACGATCTCCTCGACGCGCTTCTCGTACGTCTTTGTCTCCAGTTGAATAATGCGAACAGGTTTTCGAGACACGATGTTCGACTCTAACAAGAACACCATCGTTGCTCCACCTCCGCCCACAGATGAAGTCCCAGCGATGTCTCCTCGAACCGCTTGGAAAACAAGTCGAGCTGTCACTTTTCTCGTAAAACGCGGTCGGAAAGTGACGACGAACGCGATAGTTTTCCCAGGATCGAGCACCAGCTCGTTCGACTCGATAGTAAACTCGCTCGCTGTAGTACTAGCATTCACTGCACCTAAATTGCTCCCCTCAGCAGCATTTCGGTCTGCTCCATCTAGGAAGACGTGATACCGTAGGGGGCGTGCACTCGGATTCTTGAGCTCGATGCTTTTTTCTATCGCTTGTCCCAAACCACCGCGGAATTCAATCGTAGCTTTAGGGACGAACTGAGGCAGAGTCTGCTGCAAGTGAAGCAGCAGCAACAGAATCTCCCTACCGGTGTATCGGCGTAGGAACCGCGTCGCGTCCAACCCAAAATCCAGACCAAAGGCGCCCAGTGTCTGCAGTAAAACCCCAGTTTGGTGCTGTAGCTGCGCAGCGGAAGGAGGTCTCCGAGGGCGTGAAGTTGTAGCTTCAGGCATCCATCGAAAGCAGTGGTACGCGTTTTGGTCAACCGAAAGCGTTGGGATGTGAGCTGCTACCAGGTGAAAGAGCCATCGACCATCGCGCAAGTCTCGACCGATGTCAAGCAGCTGCGTCTCAAGGAGCGCACCTCCTAGTGAAGCCATGGGGGCAATCGCTGGCTGCTGAGGCTTGTGAAGCGATCGTACTCGATCACAGAGCCATTGGATCAACACCATCTCAGCCTCGCTGTAGATATTACTACCTTGACAAGCGCGTCCAGCGGAACTTACCTGCTTTTCAGCCTTGCGCTTTTCGTTTCGAGCACTTACGTCTCCAGTATTTCGTTCGTTATCACCTTGAAGCTGCATCTGGTACCCTTTCCACGTGATGCGTGACAGTAAAAAGCACTTGATTACTTGGTACAACACCTTCATCCACGCAGAAGTACTTACAGACCGCCATTCGTTCTTCAGAGCTCGTCGTCTCGCCACAAAAGGCAGCGTCGCATAGGATGGGGAAGACAGTAGTGCTGGATCAGCGTGTGGGTTCTCACATGCTCGTAGGTAAAACTCCTGTGCTAGTAAGTGTTCTGGAAACACGTCGTGTACCATAGCCCCATACGAGCGAAGGAATCGCAGCAGCTCGACGTATTGAGTGACGTACTGCGTGAATTGGTCCTTTTTCGAGGGTTGAGCAACCGAAGATGTCGTCGTACTTGCGTTCGATGCTGTAGCACCGTTCGCTTTGCCTCCAAAAGTAGCATCTGCAGCGGCATTCGTACGCTTCGGGTTTGTGGTGCCTCCACCACCTCGAAGGGTAGGCACAGCTAAACCTCCAGGCTTCTTTACGCAGATCATGTCCAGTAATTCATACAATGGACGTCCTCCGTTGTCTGCGAAGTCTTCTGGGAAACGAGCCACGGGCGCACGAAGGAAGTTAGCGTTCAGGTACTGCATCAATAGCTGGATCTCTCCATCCGTGAAGGTTGAGTTTGTGTCTGAACTGGAAGTTTGTAGCAAGAACTTTGAAGCCGATGAATCTGTAGGAAGCATTCCACTTCCGCTTGAATCGTCCTCTTCAAGTGCGGTGGATGGATCCACAACCACAAAACCATTTGGAGTTTGGTAGTGTCCCGGGCTCGAAGAAGTCTCCTTGTTCTTTTCCATCTCAGCCTGAGCTTGACGCGTAGACAGCAAATAGACTGGAAATCGACCGGATGTGTGCGTGTAAAACTGGAAGCTACTTGGAGTTTTCCCGTCGGATTCGATACTCTTGTTACCAGTGGAGACTGTAGCTGTTGAGGCGCCGTCGGGGTCCGTGTCCACTTTGCCTGGTTCTTTTCGCTGTTGAGTACTGCGAGGTGAGCCACTGCCGTCGTCAGTCAGTTCAGCAGCTATCCCATTCGTTTGCAGGAAGGCGTAGTTTGTGAACAAGCAATTCTCCGCACAACCAGCCACGGGTAAAGCGAATGAATTGCCATCAGTGTCAAAGAACTCAAGTCTTGCGTTGAAAGCCACACTGGCATCACTCGAAAAGTGTAACTCAACCGGGAGACTTGGACATGCCATACTGATTATCTTGCCACGAGGAAAGATCACAGTCAGTGGCGCTCGCGACGTGTCTAAGGGCACACGACACGCAAGCTCCAAGTGGTCGTAGCCAGTAGCACGGACGTGGAAACTCGCCCTTGTAGTCATTCCCAACGGAACTGTAGGAAGCACCACCCGGTTCGTCGAAAAGGACAGGTGGGGGTGGATTCCTTCACCTCTGAGACTCAAATTCACGTAAGGTTCTCCATCGACTAGCAGCGGCAGTTCGTCTTCAGTGTACTCGACGGCATCCAGCGGTAAGAAGCTCACGCGAATTGTCACCTCTTCACCTGGCGCTAATTCCCCGCGGTCGGGAGCGACGTGGAAAACTACTGCCGTCGCACTGTTGGTAGGATTCGCTGAAGCGATTCGCTTAACCAGAGTAGTCCCGGAGCTCGCTGCTCCTGCTGAGACCGTTGCTGCGGCAGCTCCAGCGGCGAAGGTCACGAGGTTTCCTTGACGTAAACGCGCTGTGTCGATCTGCCAGCGAATTGGCTCTGCATCGTCGTTCGTCAGCACGAGTTGTTTCGTGTACGGCACCTTCCGAATGCCTTCACACGTGATGACACAACGATTAAAATGCATCGTCGATGTCGAGAACCGTAGGCGGGGCACGATCGCACGCGCTAATACTCGACGTTTTAGGGGCGTTGGTCCACCACTACCAGAACTTGAGCCGACACCAGCAATTTGCAGCGGCAATACGAGATCGTAGCTGCCTGCCTTCGTGGGTGTGAATACGAGGTGGCACGACACTGTTGCGTGTGGTGGCAGGCAGATCTGCCACTTGGGACACCTCACAGATGCATCCTCGTCATATTCGGCTTCATTATCTGGAGCGTTGGCGATATCTCGAGGCTTGTCGTCCGTCAGAGGCACGAAAATGTTACTGGCGTCTTCGAGGTGCGCGATCAAACGTGGCGGTGTGGCTAAGGAGAACTCGTGCGAGAAAGCTGATGAGCTCAAGTCGAGCAACAACGACGCCGGGATGGAGCTGTGGTTCTCCAGAGAAATCACCCGCGGGACAGACACCCCGACCACAACTTCTCCAAAGTCGATCGCTTCAGCGGGTACTAATAACACATCGGGCACTAGAACCGACGCACTCACAGGTAGACGCAGCACTTTGCCACCACGTAAACCCACTACGATATTCACCTGGTGGGATCCGTTGGTTCCATCCAGCGCTAGAGCACGAAGGGGCAGCAGCTTCACTGTAAGGTCCGTTGATTCTTGAGGATCGACCACTCCCTGTGCCGGTGCCATCTGCAGACCTACCGTCGTAGCCATGGATGGCGGCTCCACACTCGCATAGAACACAGCTCGCGTGTGCATGCCTAGGTTGGCTAGCGAGATTCGCTTTTCACGCTCAACACCGACAGAAATGGTGCCAAAATCCACCTTCTTCTCCCGTGCCACCACTTTGACTTCAGGGAGCAGCGCGCGACAGTTCATGAGTCTTGTCTCGCCTCCCGTCACGTCGAGCTGGAACATCTGAGCGAGCCACATGGCTCCGCTTCGTTGGGTGATGCCTAACACGGACATGGTAGACAGAGTCATAGACGGAGGAGTGTACACCACCTTGCAAACCATCGTAGCGGACGGTCCGAGCGTGCCACTAGCAGGTAAAACCTCAAACACTGGCGCCGTCGCACTGTTCGTGCTGTTCACTTTGTCCGCCATCGTCATAGTGGTGACTGTTGTCGTTGCATTACTCTTGGAGGATTCTGGGCGAGAAGATCCGTCAGGTGTAGCAAGCAGCGGCAAACGAGTCCACACAAACGGCGCCTCGGAATCGCAAGTGTTAGTGATCACCACGTCACGAGCAACCGCAGTACTTAGATCCAACGCCCCGAAGTCAAAACGAAGCTCTTCAGGTGCAAGTTCGACAACAATGGGAGCGACTTCAGCAACTATTGTGACCTGGCGGGGATGAACTCCGTTGAGTGAGTACGTGATCGATTGCTGGAAGAACTGCTCTCGTGACGAGCAAAAGACCAGGTCAAATCCAGCCTTGGATCGAGGCGGAACGACTTGAGAAATCAACGCTGTCTTGCGAGACAGTTCTTCCAGTGGCCCAGGAGCTCCGTCCTTTAGAGCTGAAGCTCCACCAAAGTGAAGAGTGGCGAGGACGTTGTGCTGCAAGTTGTTCTGCACTGTCAGACAGCGCGTGGCGCTGCCGTTCACACTCAGTCGCCCAAAGTTTAGTGTCTTTGGGCCAGAGACGACCTGCTCCAGTTCGTCAAACTCCAAAGTGCGAGCACAGTCGGCTAACTCCGCTGGCGTGGCTGGGAGTTGCTTGAACTTCTTCTTGATGGGCTTCAACTCATCGAAGAAGGCTTTGGACTGCGCTGCATTGCCACCTGTGGGGTGCTGGCTCAGCCAAAGTGGATCATTTGACTTTGCAAGTGACGGTGGGAGCCGCAACATTTGCGGCTGTGGTCTGGACTCTCTGTCCATTCCGAGATCCACATCTTCACCGTTTGGTACTGCGTCCTCTTCCTCCTGATTGTTCCCACGCGCTCGAGCAACGCTCTTCTTCAGACCTTGAGCCTTCCCTTTCCAGCCTTTGGCTTTTGCTTCCCGCTGCACTCGACTTTGAGCCAAATAATCGTGATACGCTGCGCGATGGTCCGCTCGACTCGCAAGTTCCTTGACACAGTATGTCAAGTGTGTGTTGTTCGTACCTTGAAATTCAAACTCGTCCAGGGCGGCAGTACCATTGAGCGCTGCGAGTTCGTACGGAGGTTGGCGTTGGAAACGGCGAGACAGCTTCCCTTTGGTCTGCTTGGCTTCCTCAGGTAGCAAGAACTTGTACTTTGGCGCAAAGTCTGCAGGTAACGCTAACGGGCCGCCAACGAGTCTCTCACTAACAGGAGGCACAGGCCCAACGACTGCTGCTCGTCCAAGTACCTTCACTGGTACTTCCAACACCCCATCATTGATTTGTAGCTTTAAAACGCTGTTGAAAGACCCAAGTTGCGTAGGTGCGAAGCTCACTACCAGACTCTGCGACTGCAGTACATCCAGACGGCCAGTACGTGGGTTTACAGAGTAGTGAGCAACCCCTTTGGGGATTTCAAAGCGTACGGGGAGCCCCGACAGGTTTTTCAGCGATAGCAAAATATCCGCACGGTCGTACGAGCGGACATCGCCAAAGTCGAGAGGAGGCGTCGGTGATAACTGGAGTCGAGGGACGTACGTCTTTGCAGAGACTTCGAAAGTCAAGTTCTGAGCCTGCAAGTCCTCGCAAATAATCGACGCGAAGGCGCTAAGTGGCTGCGCAGGAGCTGGCAACAACAGAAAAGGTGAACTAGTCGCGTCAAGACTGCTGTTGCTGCCCAAAGACGCAGCATCGTCTTCGTGTCCAGCGTCGAGTCCACCGCTGGCTTGCTTTCGCTCGAGTCGCTGCATTTCCTCTGAAGTCTTCGCACGGGGATGATAAATGAACGAGACTATAGCCTCACTGAAAGGATCGATGCAGCCATCGGCTGGCGTTATGCGAAGCTCTTTCCGCCGTTCGTACGCTTCTCGATCCTCTTCAACTCCTGCTACTACCCCTGCCCCGCCACCAAAGGTAATAGACGTCTTGAATGTCAGCGGTTGAGGCCCATTATTCCGCAGTAAAGTCTCGATCGTCCGGGTCTCGCCGGCAAATAACGACCCAAAGAACAACGAGTGTACAGGTTCCAGACCTTGGCGTAGGACCAGCTCGGCCGTATGCTCCACGACGCTACCAGAAACGTCGACAATTTTCTCTGCCGAAGGTGGCAGTCTCGAGTCTAACCCTCTAGCCGTCACGCGACTTGTATCCCCCTCTTCATCCTCCTCGTCGTGTTCAATTTCCCAGATCCGAACGCGAACAATTCCTCGAAAAGCGCCCATTTCAAGTCCGTGCGCTTCCACTTTGACATTGACGGTTTCTTGCGGTGTAAGCCTCCCTTGTTCTGGTGATACCGTGATATCTGCTCTTGCATTTGTTATCGCGTTCGCTGCGTTGATGTCGTTGCCTGTCCCCAGCACTTCGACAAGAAATCTCCCAGATCTCGCTCCTGAATTCCTCAGCTCCACAAACCGCGCGGATCGCTGGGTCAGCACCACCAAACCAAGTTCACAGAGTGCCGGCGCCACTTCCACCAACGGACACGCGCGTCGAGCCATCAACGGAACTTCCAGAACAGATCCGTCGTCCCCTTTGAGCTGCAGAGCATCGTGGACGATGGCAGGAATGGCGTCCGCATCTGGATCCGCATCTCGGTCCGAATTGGGCTCCGAATCCACTCCAGCGACTTGAAAAGCAACTTCGTACTTGACACTGAGCCCCGGGGGCAAAGAGACCGTCGCGTTCTCAGTCCGCGCAAGGTTCCGACCTCGTAGCAAAACTCGAAAGGGCGACGCGAGTGGCGGAGGCGCCAACCGGAAGCGCAAAACGCGGTCGCTGGCGTTCCGCACGCTCAAAGTCGCGATATAGCACGAACCCCGTTCGAAGGCTGAAAACTCGATAGCCGACGGCGCCACTTGCAATGCCCAAGCTGTTTGGTCCCCACGGAGACCACAAGGGGCCGACGGTCGCCCCACAGCCGTCGAGGTCGACATCCGAGAGACTGCACAAAATGAGAAGAAGAATAAAAAATCTAAAGTGGAGGTGTCCGTCCGGAGCAGGCGGCGGTTGCAAGGGGGATGCAATGGATGTTTTGAATGATCAAGAGAAGCTGCAGATTTCACTTGGAGGAGAAGAGGTCTGTATCTTGACTTGCGGAGTCCGATGCGTACCATGGTCACCAATGATAAGAAAACAGAAGTGTTGTTAGCGCTTTGGGTAGGATGAGATAGAAGGAAGCCGTTTTGTTACCATTTCACGAGCGTCTGTCAGCTTCAGCAAGAGTTCGGCGACCACTTTCTTGTGCATTTCGAGTTCAGTTCTGACGGACTCAACGGATCGCTGCTCGTACGTTGTCAAGTCTGCTTCGACCTCTTGCAAGCGGGACAACTCTGCTGCAAGTTCTTTGATTCGGAGCTTTTGGAGACGGACTTGACTCTGGAAAGCAACCGGACAAATTAACGGAATCGGCGGTATGTTGTTGGATTGAATCTCGCTTGGCGAACCTTTTGGAACTTCGAAGGATCGTGAGCTGCGGCTTGAGCCTCGAGTTTGTGGCAGAGTTCGTCCAACTCGATGTTGTCGACGGCTCGAACTTGTTGACGACGAATCCAGACGACGTTTACCTTTGAGTTGATGGCTTTATCGTGGATTATCTCACTCTTCAACGATGGTTTGCGTTGCAGCTGGCCGTTCGTTTGGAGGTCTCGTGGGCTCGTCCTGTATGCAGGAACGTATTCACACACACACAAAAACGAGAGCAACCCAACTCGTATTAGCTGGTTGAGCTTGCACCTCAATGAAAATGATGCCCGCTCTTGGTCTCGAAGGAAGAGCAAGGTTAGCAACCGATGCATATCGGGGCTAGTTGGGTTGAGCCTGAGTCTTCATCTTCCTGCTCTGCTCTTGGCTTGTCGTCCAAGCCTCCCGTCTACAACGTGCAAGGTCAATTTCTCTTCGGAAGACATTCACCATAACAAATTACTTTGTAATTTACCGATGATGTCGCACTTAGCCGCCACGAGCACCATTCACCTAGCATGACACGGTTGTATAAGATATTCAACTTTGATTAAAGTACGTTTTGAAAAAACGATACGACCAAAAATGAATAAAATTTAATACCAGTAGTCAAAAGCCCCTATTTTGTATTTAACAAAGATTTCCATAGTCTTAGGGGGTCAATCAACAGTTACATTAATGAAGCTTACTAGCCGAGCGCCGCCCGCGTTGCGGGCGGTGGGTGCATGTTTGGTTGGTGTCCGTGTCACTCGCTCTAGAGCTCGATTCACTACTATTTTTACTATGACAGGCTTATGTTATATATCAGTATATTTTACTGTTGACTTCTACCACAACCCTAAGCCCGCTACGGCTCGCAAGCTTCGCCTCCGCTTGTCTAACATACACTGCTTGGTCCTGGGTTTGCACGTGGTTCCCATCTCTATGAACCCTACGCCCGCTACGGCTCGCAAGCTTCGCCTCCGCTTGATAGTCAAACACTGCCAGGTTGTAACGGGGTTACATGAAGAGTGTCCGTCACTCTTCAGAGTTGGGTACATGGTGTGCCCAACACCACTACCATGTCACAGATGGTGTGTGGTACACCACTGACACGTGGTTGATGGCTCACAGCCATCCATACATAAGATATATAGGTTAAACTATAGGTGACTTAGGAATTGTATTGCAGGCCAATTTAAGGTTCACCTATAAATATATTCAGTCTTAAATCTACGTTGTTCAAGTCAACCGTTCCCTCCAGACCGGGAACTAGTGAACTGCCGTTCACTTGGAGTTTGTATACTCCTAGCACTTCCTCAGCACAAGGTGCTGTGTGACTCCCGTCACATGGGTACTGGATCTCCATGAACACTAAGCCCGCTACGGCTCGCAAGCTTCGCCTCTGGTTGTCTAGCATACACTTCTTGGTCCTGGGTTTGCACCCGCGTGCTTCGCACACGGACTTCAAACCGCAGGCGTGCTCGCTGCGCTCGCCCCCTCGGTATGTCTCCCAGGTTCTCTCACCTATCAGAGTGGCCACCTTCGCTTCGCTCGAGGGGGAATAGTGACTGTCAACAATTAGCGCGCTATGCAAAGTGACATATGTATTGATTTCGTAAAATATGCATTCACACACAGTCGCTGCCTACGCCGTCTCGAAGAGCTGTCGGTAGACTATGTTCGCCGTGTACACTGCGTCTTCTTCCTCCCGCTCTGGATACTCGACCAACGCCTTGAATCTCGATCTCGACGTAACCCTTGACATGGCCACATACAGCTGACCGTGGGAAAAGCAAGCAGTCGCCAAGTACAGTCCCAGGTACTGCA
>AWVV02006445.1:0-17231 GCA_000500205.2 Phytophthora lateralis | reverse complement strand
TGTTCAATCGACGACGCCAAATGCTGGCTGTGTAACAAGCTACGTCGTGAGTACAAAGGCGTACCGAAGACGTGTTTCGAGATGTTGCATGACGACTTTGAAGCTGGCGAGGCGATTCCACCTACATTGGGCAAGAGAGTTGTGTTGCGGCGCCCAGGTCAAGAAGTAGGCGAACGAAGAAGACGCGTCGTGAACTGCAGCTTCACGGCTGCGGCGACGAAGGCGATGACGAGGCAGAAGAATAAAGAGAACGGTACCGAAGACAATTGAGACACGGTTGCGTATCACTTGATAAGTGTCTGGTTTTGTCAGATCGTAATGCAAGCTTCGTTGAGTCGATGTACGTTTTGTCCCGTCTTTTCAACTGACTGGATTCACAGGAACTTTTTTATTCTGCTCGATGGGACACAAATTGTACAATAATGGGAAGTTATGACATGCATTCCATGGTGATCGATAGGGTGTATAATTTACGACATAGCTCAAGAAACCTCTTGAGAACTCATACACGTTTCCCGCAGTCGTAACTCTACGCCATACAATATTTAAGACGCGCAGCTACGTCGGAAGATACGACATCCTTAAGCAGTTCCATCATGGAACTTCCATGCACCTTTTTCCGGGAACCAAGGGGTTAAAATCTTTGTGAAAATCGTGTGATAATCCTGAAGATCCGCCCGATTTGTCGCGAGGTAGTTGATCTATCGCTTGCAACACCTCCCCATGTTTTATCGGTTCAACTAGTGTCTGCTGCTCTTCCGGCAATAGTTTATTTTGTACCTGAACTTCATGAAATTTACGAAGCAAGGCACTGACACTCTTATCTCATGAGATTGGCCACAACAAGAGCTTCTATTCGAAAGGTGAACGGAAGTTTCTGTACGCTGTTGTGGGTCAAGTGGTGGGCTTTTCTGGATTAGAGGTTCCAACAGAGGAAAAGTGGTTTATCGGGCATCATGAAGTACAGATGGAGGATGAATCCTTCAACTGTGGATCATGTGGACAAATCTACCACGGAACGTATATTTGGGAGGTCAACGCCCGTGCAGCTAGCTGACGAACTGATCTTGCACCGTGTCGAGTAACTTGATGAAAGGCACCCTAACAACCACATGGCTATCCTCCATACAATTTATAAATGCTCGAGTCGAATCTCCAAGGCCTTCTGGTTCTGACAACTTCACTTTTATCGACCATCTGCACATAACATATATTTTTTTCACAGTCTCTTTTTCTCAGACTGGTACAGTAGACGTCTTCAACACGTGTCAGGAGTTTCGTTCTTAGCTTCGCGTTAAATTTGTCCTCAAGAGACTGTTGGGTGTCCTGACAAGACCCGGTAGCAACACTCGTCAGGCAACATGGAGCAAGCAGCGAACCCGTGCCAAGAACTTCCCGTTTCCTACCGAGAAGTGTTCAATGTACGCACGATAGAGGACCAGCATACAGACACACAAGCTAACCTTTCATGTTCTTTTACTGTACATTGCGTAGCTGAACATGTTGGGTGTGTCCCGAGACTATATCAAGTCCCCCATGACGTCAATGGAGTCGGACAAGTTCGTGTGTGTCAGTGGGAAATTGGACGACCAGCCCAGCATCATGATTGTGGACTTGGCGGCGGGCAACTCCGTCCAGCGCCGACCTATCTACGCGGAGGCAGCAATCGTAAATCCAGCCAACAATGTCATCGCTCTACGTGCAGACAATCAACTCCAGCTTTTCAATATGGAGTTGCGGACAAAGATAAAGAGTCACTCGATGAGCGAGGCCGTGGTCTTCTGGCACTGGATCTCCGTCGATGTCATGGCGATAGTCACGGCGTCTGCAGTGTTCCATTGGAATATCAAGGATGGCTCCCCTCCGACGAAAGTGTTTTACCGTAGCGCCAATCTGGGTGTAGAGACACAAATTGTTAGCTACGAGGCATCAATTGACAACAAGTGGATGCTGCTAGTGGGCACGTCACAGATGAAAGGAGGTCACATCGTTGGCAACATTCAGCTCTACTCGATGGAGAAAAAAGTGAGTCAAGTGCTACAGGGTCACGCTGGAGCCTTCGCGCAGATGAAACCTTCTGGGAGGAAAGAGGACGTGCAGGTGGTGTTTGTTGCCGGTTCTAAAGTTGTTGGCCAACCCGTACAGCTCTTTTGCATGGAACTGGGCCGTGACCAGGACGCTCCTGGAGGCGTGTTCCATCTTCCACCACAACGAATTGTCTTTACGCCCGATGAACAGAATGATTTCCCTGTGTCAATGCGTGTGAGTCCCGGTGATGATATCGTTTACATGATCACCAATCTGGGGTATCTTTTCGTATTCGATGCACACTCTGGTAAGCTCGTGTATCGAGCGCGTTTCACACAAGATGCTCCATTTGTGACGTGCTATGAGTCCAAGTCGAAAGGGATGCTGTGCATTACGCACCGTGGTCAACTTTTGCACGTCGCGATTAACAGAGCCAAGTTGGTGCCGTATGTGCTGAATACGATGCGAGACCAGCAGCTAGCGTTGGCTTTGGCCTCACGTATGGACCTGCCAGGTGCTGAAAGTTTGTACTCTACTGAATTCAACCGTCTCATCCGTATCAGCGACGTTCAGGGTGCAGCTCGCCTCGCTGCTGCTTCTCCACAAGGTTTGCTACGTACGCCTCAAACAATCGAAATATTCAAGCAAATAGCTGCTCAACTTGATCAGCCCCAGCCGATCCTGCAGTACTTCTCAGTTCTGCTTGAAAAGAGTGCCCTAAACAAGGTGGAGGCCATTGAGCTGGTCCGCAGCGTCCTGCTGCAAGGACGTGGCGAGCTGCTTCAGGCATGGTTATTGGAGGATAAGCTCGAATGTTCAGTGGAGCTGGGGGATCTCGTCGCTCCGTCAGACGCTATGATGGCATTGTCAGTGTATCTGCGCGCTGGAGCGATGGAAAAAGTGGTCGAGTGCTTTGTCCAGAACGTTTTGAAGGACACGAAGGTGCAGAATCCGCATATGCTCATTCACTTGTGCGATCGCTACGATGTCGTGGAAGAGTTGGTACAGTATTTGTACTCCAGCAACTCCATGGAGAGTATCAATATCTACGCGACTAAAGTGAGTCCGGATAAAGCCCCCGTTGTCATCGGGAAACTGCTGGACATGGGCTGTGACGAGAGTTTTATTAAAACCCTGCTGAACCAGGTGACGCAGTGCTCCGTGGACGACCTGTGCGAGCAGGTTGAGAAGCGCAATCGCCTTGATCTGCTGCAGCCATGGCTGGAATCGCGTATTGCTCGGGGGAACACAGAGGCCGCGACGCACAATGCCATCGGAAAGGTCTACATCACACTGAACAAAAATCCTCAGCAGTTCCTGATCAAAAACAAATTCTACGACTCAAAGGTTGTTGGTAAATTCTGCGAGAAAGTCGATCCGTATTTGGCTTACTTGGCATACCGCCGAGCCAGCAGTGAGTGCGACGACGATCTCATCCGCGTGGCCACGGAGAACGGACTTTTCAAGGACTTGGCTCGCTACCTGGTAGAGCGTCAGGATCTGGATCTGTGGGGCAAAGTGCTGATGCGGCAGGAGGAGGGTGAGACAGGAGATCCGAACCGCCGCGCTTTGATCGACCAAGTTGTGCAGACAGCCCTGCCCGAGTCCACAAAGCCTGGTGAAGTGTCGACCACTGTGCATGCGTTCATGAACGCTGAACTCTCGAACGAGCTGGGAGACCAAAAGATCAACTGCGTGGGCATGAACCGATGCTTTGCTTTCTTTTAGATGCATTCAGCATATCGATACCTTCATGTTTTACTTACTCCTTGCTGCTCGAATTCTTCGTCAAAAGATAACCATTAATTAACCCCCATTCGTAAAAAAAAAAAGAAAAAACATTAATTGAATCCTGCAACGAATGTACCCATCGAGATGCAGCCACTTCGCCACTTCCAAGCCACCATCAGTCGCGGATTCACCACCGAAGACAACGGACCTCAATGGGGCAGCATCACTCACTCGACGCTTCACTGGAGACAATCCCCGACCTGGTAACCCAACTATCCAATGCCAGGCCACGGAAAAAGAAGAAAGCTGCAGCCGCCTTGGCGATTTTGTCCGAGAGATCCATGAACCAAGTCTCCATTGCAGCTTTCGGAGGGATTCCACCGTTAGTGGCGCTGTTGCGTGATGGTAACAAAAGTCAGCAGACGAAAGCTGCGTTGGCACTCTCGAGGCTTTCAATGAACGACGAGAACAAAGTGGAGATCAAAGCAGCGGGAGGTATCCCACCTCTTGTGTCAATGATGGGAAACAGCACCGGCCCTCAACGGGAAATCGCAATGGCAGCGCTATTGAATCTGTCAATGAACGTCAACAACCACGTCGCTATACTCGCGTCGGAGGCTCTTCCGACGCTGGTGGCAATAGCACGAGTGGGTTCCCCAGTTCCAAAAGAAAAAGCTGCTGGGTTACTATCGGAATTGGCAACAAATCCTGACAACCACAAAGCCATCTTGGCCGCAAAAGGCATTCACCCGCTAGTCGAGTTGATCAGTAATCCAACTCGACGTGAGGCAAACTATGCGGTGATGGCACTACAGACTGTATCTGTGAACGATCGAGCTAAAACAGTTATCGTTGGTGCTGGTGGAGTTCTTCGACTGGTGCAGTTGGTTTGTGGGGGTAACGATTTTCAGAAAGAACACGCTGCTGGCACACTCGCGAACCTGTCTGCGATTCCTGACCATGCAGTGTTGATTGAGAAAGCAGGAGGAATTCCTCCGTTGGTGAAGTTGATGCATAATGGGAATTGGAATGTAAAAATGATTGCCGTGGGTGCGCTGACAAACCTTTCGAAGATTAGTAAGAACCAAGCCACGATTGAAGCTGCCGGCGGGATACGACAACTCGTGAAATTACTACGCAACGGCAGCGACGATCAGAAACAGCTCGTTTTGGTGGTGCTTTTGACTCTCTCGGAAGGAGCCGACGATATCAAAGCCGCGATTGCAGCAGCAGGAGCCATTCCACCACTCATGGCTCTGCTCAGTGATGGCGATAACGCACTGAAACAGACCGGTGCCCTTGTACTAAGACATTTGTCGTCATTGCCCGACAATTCCGCTATCAGCGCTGCGGATGGGATTCCGACGCTGGTTGATTTGCTACGGGATGGCAACACCACCCTCTAGGAAGGAGAGGCTTAGCAGAGCTGGTGAGGGGTCACGCTGACAGGGCTGCGATGTCAGAAGCTGGTTGCATTCCACTATAATGCGTGATGACTTCAACAAGTAGCGGCGTGCGTGTTATCGCGTCTGGCGCTAGACCCCGAACACAATGAAGCGATCGCTGCGACTGGAAGAATTGAACTTTGCTTCAAGACGGCAACAGCTCTGAAAAAGAATACACAGCACATGCCCTGGCCAAGTTGTCGCTTAGCGATGTGAACAAGAAGCCGATTGAAGCTGCTGGTGGAATTTCTCTTTTAATTGCGTTGGTACGCACTGGTAACGCCTTTCAGAAGGATTTCGCTGCGACCGTGTTGTTAAATCTCTCGGTGACCGAGGAGCTGAGAGCGGTGATTCAACGTGAAAGAAGAGAGCTTGTATGAAGCTGATCTACCAAGTATCCAAGGCCTTATGTGTACTGTACTTAGTCTCGAACTCTTGTGTAAAATTCATTCTAGGACTGCTTGAAGTCAAAGGTAACTTTGATCAATAACTATTTGGACATGGTTGGAGACTGCAGCAATAGCATCTACGCAATACAAGCACAGCATAATGGCGTATGGATGCATTGGCAACCTACTCAATGTCGCCACTTCCCAATCGAAAGTAGAAAAAGTATCGCTCGCATTTCATCCTCCCTACGCTCGCTGTTTCTTGCAGAAGTAAGCAGGGTGTCCCTTCATGAGATCCATCCTCTCCCTCTTGGGCGCTGTGCGTCGTTCAACAAACTCCTTGGCGCTGTCTGTGAGTTCCCTCGTCTGCGTCTTCTCCAGCGCCTCCAGCGTCTGCACCTGAATGTTGCCGAACTGTCTCGTGTGCGACTTCTTCTGCATGAGTTTGGCCTGTTTCTTGGCGCGTCTCTTGTCTGCGCGGCGTTGCTTGGCCGCCTCCTCCTCGTTCACAGCTTCCTCCTCCGCCTCACGAGCAGCAACAGCCGACAGAATCTCATCCGAAAGCTCTGGGACCGCTTCGCTCTTTTCCTGAACCTCCTGCTTGCTCTTGCGCTTCCTACTGTGTCATCCAATCCAACTGTACTGTCAGCACTTCGATTACCCATTGCAATACCGCAAAATCTGCTAGAAAGGTGTCAAAAATCCACAACATGACACACCTCTTGGCCGCCTTGGCCTGCGCGCGCGCCTCGTGCTCCTGCTGACGCTGTTGCTGGGCCTGCTGCGTGGCGCTCTGCTTGGTCACAACCTCAGGCGCCTCGTCGCTGTCGCTGTCGTGGCTCTCAGGCCGCACGGCGGGCGTCTTGAGCTTCCTGGGCGCCATCTCGAACGTCAATGTGTCAATGCCAGTTTGTCGTCTCCAGTAAACATTTCGTCCAATCAAAAACTTCGAAGCGTTTTTTCAGCCAATGAACGTCGATATTGTGCTGGCCACCCATTACACTCGACATGGCTACATCGCGTACTCGAGTGCGTCAACTCGTCCTTGAAGCTGCCAGGGCGAGAACCCATGCCGCCTTGACGCTCCAGGACGAGCAGTGCGATTCCGAATTGTTTGCACCTTTCAGTCCGTCGCCAGTTGCAGTCATCGACGCAGTGTGGAGCAAGTTGGAGGAGAAGCAGCTGCAGTTGACTCCGGGAGATCTACTTGTTGATTTGGGCTGCGGAGACGGTCGCTGGCTGGTGTCAGGCGTGCAAAGGTTCGGCTGCAATGCGTTGGGCGTGGAATTAGACGGGAACCTGGTGACGAGAGCGAGGGAACAGGTGGCGCAGCAGAATCTGCAGCTTCAGATTCGAGTGGACCAGGGAGACGTCATGCTCGCGGACATTTCGGACGCCAAACTGGTGATCGTCTACGCGTTTGCAGAGTCGTTGGCGGGGATTGCAGAGCGATTGCAAATGCAGTTGAAGGAAGATGCGAGCGTGCTGTCGATTGGGGTGAGTGGAGGTTGGTGGAGGTTTCGTGGAGAGGTGTTGACTGGTTGTTGTTTGGGTGTTTGTAGTTTCGAGTCCCTGGATGGAAACCCCAATGGAGTGAGTGTACGGGAGGACTGAGATGGTACTTTTACCGGATCAAGGGACTGCGCTTGAGGTAGCGACAGAATTCTACTTGATTTGTATATTCTGGTAGAAATGGGTGAAGTTGGCGACGTGATTTCAAGATTTAGTCCTCATCAAGGAGCTTGGCTAGTCGTCGCTTGACTTCTTGCACTTCGGCGAGAACCAATCGGTCGAGCTACATAAATGCCAACAACACCCAAAAGTTACCAACAGAAACTCATGACGAAAATTCTTGAGCATAGCCTCACGCCTACCTGCTTTCGCTTTTCCTCCACGCGTACCGCCTTCCCTATGATAGTTTCACTGGTACTTGTCATCATTGTGCGCCTCCGATCGCTGAATTCCATTCGCAGCAACTTTGACAGCGACGCCGTCGTTGGTAGAGCGTTTGTTGACCTCAAACGACGAGCAGTTTTCTTCAAGATCCTCTTCTTCACCTTCGTCGCTTTCTCGTGACTGGATTGATCAAGACTTTGGTCTGCTTCCATTACGACCGTCGTTCTCCTAGCCACCAGATCTGCCAAGGCGGAATGCTGCATGGCTTCGCTCGCTGAAGTACTTGATTGCCGAGATCGTGTCGCGCTCATCGACTGTTTCCGCTCGTTCACTTGCGTTTCGCCAATTACAATGGTTCGTTCAGCAGCGTGCAACCGACCCAACATACTGTCGAGCTGGGAATCGACCATTTCACGCGTCGTTGCGGTCCTGGCAGCAACAGCGCGCCGTCTTTGAGGCCTTTCATCTTGTCCCGCATCATTGGGGCCTTCTTCGAGAACCATTTTACCAGATACAAGTCGCCTGAGTCGTTCTAACCTCGGTGGTGAAGATGCTCGCCTCGTATTTTCTGGGTCCAGATCCTGCTCCAACCCGACAAAGGTATCTACGCCTATGTCTCGCCCTGATAGTGCACGTTCACCACTAAATCTTCGAGCAGCATCATGTGCGGTGTGAACGGCATCTACTGTTGTAACGGTCTCATTGCTGGCAACGGCAGCCAACTTCACTTCAGGACTCTGCTCTGGTGACTTTGTCGGCTTCCCGGGCGATTTTCCAACTTGATACTACAAAACCAGATCGCTGCTGTTATGAGATTGGCCATAACATCTCTATTGAACTGCAGTCACGCACCTCACTTGCACATAATACGCAGACGCTGTCGGTAGCGTAGAGCTCAGTAAAACCGTGTCGTAGGCAAAACCCGTCTTGCGACTTTTTCGGTTCCTCTAGGAACGCACAGAAGACCTTACGTTGCGAGATCATCGCCTCCGATGCAAGCTCCCGAAATTCTGAAACAGATAAACCCACACCATAACTAATTAGTTGACTGTCGACAAGCAAGTGAAATCAATTCTGTAGGGCACCTTCTAGACTCATCTCGCTGTAGCCGATTCGGTCAAATCGAGCTACTGCCTCCGCCATGACTGCACTCTCCATGAGCGAGCGAAGAAGTGTTCGTCCTGCCAGACGCCGCTGCTGCTCCACCAACGCTGCTAACTCTACAATGTTACCATGCGAAAGCCGCTCTCGTATGCCCACTTCGGGATCCAGTTGCTCTTCACCACATAAATATTCCTCTTCAGGGAGGCACTTGGCGAGTGACCTCAACTCCGCAATCTCGATGTATCCGTTGTCAAGTGTCTCCATCTGCTCAAACAACTCGCACAACACAAGCGCCAACGATTTCGCGCGAAAGTATCCGATATCCATCTCGAGTGCTATAGCATGACCTTGTGTCTCTAGCTTTACAGTAGCGTCGATATTATCGGGTGACGTCTGAGGAACTTGCCCACTTACAGTTGGGTCACCACTGGCAGCTTCCCATCGACGAATCGCACGATTCCAAATCACTCGGCGCTCAGGTAGGCAACCGCTTTGGGTGCGTGGAATAGCTCGCCAACCACTGTCCTGCTGCCAGAATGGCTCTAGCAGTGGTTCCAATGCGTTAGCGTCCACTGTACCTGGTAACGCGCGGTCCTCGATCAGAACTAGCAAAAGTTCACCGAGCAATGCTAGCACAGGGAGGTTCCCTTGTTTGACTTCAGCCAGCAGACGGTCTACAGAGTATCTCCGCGTGAAATGAAATCTTGCTGGATACTTCCAAGTCGACGACGACGGAGAACATAAAGTTAACACAGAGTTTGCGAAGCTTGCGTGGCGTAAAATGGCTGCGAGTAACCCGGTTGGGAAGGCATTGGTTGCGGAGTCTTCGGTGACGCGGAATACGATCCGTCTTGCTGCCAAGCAAGCCCGCGAGAGGGTTGTGCCTTTCATTGCTACAGTTATGAGGTGCAGCGATCGTGACTTGTACTCGGGTTGTACTTGGTCAGGCATAGCAACTCCTTGTTCAGCAGCATGCCCATCGGTGGCAATCCCAGCAGATACTAACTCCTCAGGAGCTGTCTGTTCCCAGTTCCTGCCCATTGTTAGATTTGACATCCTTCGCTGTACGCTTGGATTTGATGGCGTGTCGGCTTTTTCCATTGGGTTTGCACTGCTTCGCCGTGTTAAAGTACTTGGAGTCGGAGCCGTTATAGCTGCAGCCTGATTGGTATGGAAACGTCGAGGAGGACTTGACACGGAGGTGCGAGCTTTGGGGGGCTCTCGTCGACGCCTTGGCAGAATTTTTGTGTACTCGGAGGGCATCAGCGCACCGATCCAGTCACGAGGTACTGCCAGTCCACCCAGAAAATGTGTCTGTGGAGGCCAATACACCCCTCCCGGTGGCTGTTCCTCCAGGAAAATATGATCCCGCAGGACATCACGTACACGGCCTAATGGAACGGGGTCTACCAGCAGTCCGACCGTCAGCTTCAAAGTGAGAAGCCCGTACGAGGCCGTGTGCAGTTCGAGCAAATAATCGGTGCGGCTCTCGGGTTGCAGCGAATTTCCAAACCATTTCGCAGCTGTATTCACTGCCCGCAGCGACAGCAGCGTGTATCCGAAGAACTCCTCCTTGTCACGATAGCCATTTTGATCACCAGACGGCCCACCGTCGCGCATATTGGGACTGCCATCTCCGTCAGTCTCAACTTTCTCGTAGCTCTCAAAGCCGGTGGGGCCATCATCGAGTCGCGGATTCCGGGTCGGTGAACTAGGCTTTGCTTTCATCTTGATTAGAAGTCGCTTGTGTGAGCAAAACTCGCTGAACGCATCCAGCGTCGCGCAGAGATAGTGTACGCGCGCTTCGCAGAGCTGCCAGCGATTGGGCGTGTGTCGTTTACTACCTTCAAGCTGCACTCGCGTGACACTTTGACCAAGTTGATATTCCAAGAAGAAATCCGTCGGCACCAAATCAGGGCCAGCGTCCTGGAGTTCGTGGAAAAGGAACACTAGACGGAGCTGAGTAGCGGTGGGGTCCACATCAGCGCCACGCATAGGTGTTAATACGCTGTAAGTTGGCCGCATTTCGGGTGAATCCCCGCGTAGTAGGAGAGTTGGTGGAATTGTTTCCGTCCGATAGGCCTCGAGAGGGGCGAGTATGCTTTTCGGGGTCTCTTGACAGCAGCGCAGCTCTGTTGAGAGCAATTGCGAAGCAGCCAACCCACTGGCTGCCGATGTGGCCATCCCAATGCCAGAGCCAGGTCCATTCGTGAGATCATCATCGACTTCGGGTCGGTCACTGGTACTTGTGGTCGGTGAAAGCACGTTGTGTAACTCGCAGGCAATCAGCTGCAAGCGATTCTGCTGCTGGAAGATGCGATAGCAGAGCATGCATACCGGGAAATCGCATACGTCGCGTAGTTGGGACTTGCGCACGGTGCTCACAGCATTTTCCCAAACAGGCAAGGCAATACCGCGTTGACGCATCAGGAAGATCGTGTCAAGTGCCATCGTCAACGTCATTCGGTACTCATCCACCGCAGGCGGCTCCATCGGGATAGTGCTTCTTGCCTTGTATTCATCACCGTCTTGACCCTTGAGCATCATCTGCAGCTCATTTCGAAATGCTGCCGTGAGTTCACATGTGAATCCACAAAGAAAGCAGATGCGCGTGTTTGGTGCGTTGTTCACAACTTCTCCGTGTGTTAATATCAATTCACGAGGAGGTGAACTTCCGTCATCCATTTGTGGTTCATGCCGACCGGGCTTCGTGCGTAAGGCTTCAGGTATGAGTACTGCGGAGTCGCGTGTACTAAAACTCACGTCGTCCCGGGGCGGCTCGACGGAACTTGAGGCATTGAAATCGACAATCCGTGTAAGCCACCACACACCTGCCGTGTCCTTGATAAAGTCCACGGTCATCGAATGGAAGCGCATCGTTGGAAGTTGCAGTTGCACGTGCCCCACAACGCGCGAAGTGGCCTGCACGCCTTCTGCAATCGCCGCACCACGCAACTTAGGCCATCTTGCACACGCCCGCGCATCTGGAGAGACCGTCACGCAATAAAATCGAGAGGCCTGCGCCGCCGTGATCATGGCTGCGTCGAAGGCTGCATTCATCGCTGCCATTGTAGAAGCAGACAACCCACTCGACGATACTGTGGTCGTGGGGGCGGGAGGGACATTGGTACTTTCATCGACGTCTTCAGGGGCCTCTGTGCTTTTCAAGCTACACTACCGAACCGTGAACAGAACAACGGTGTCACGATAGCGTTAATGACAATCAAGGCCATACACAGCCACCATAGTGACTCCAACCACGGCCGTACCTGCTGGTGAGGTTCACCGCAAAGCACTTGCGCTCCTGCTCGCACCAGAAAATGCGGTAGACACTCGCCTGAGAGCCACGACAATGTACAAACTGCTGAATGCATATGGGCAACTCGCACGGGGCAGCTAGCACAGGGTCCAGAGTCCGTCTGGTCAGCACAACAGCGCTGCCTCCACCGGAATTGCTGCTATTTTTCCAGCGCGCCACGCTCCTCACTGCAAGCACCGGATCATTGTCGTGGCTGCTCGAAGGATTCGCAGCTGTAGGTGATGCCACGCTAACGAGGTCGTTGTGTAGTTTTTTTCGCCAAAGCGGTGTCTTCTCCTCACGCACAACATTCCCTTGTGCGTCAGTGCGCAACCAGAGGACCATCTCCTGAGCGTTAGTTCGCTCGCAAACTACAGTCAGCGGTAGGTTCACGCGCAGCTTCCTGTGTGAGCTGTTGTTTCCAGATACGCCGCCAGGGTTGTCTCCGACACCTTCAACAGGGCCAATGGGCTGGAGATACTTGTAAAAGAAGAGTAGCGGCTTCACTTCTCGAGGACACGGGAATCCATCTCTAGTCTGCAGCAAACCAAGAGTCAGCAACCAGCGTCCAAGACTCAACGACTAGCAAAACAACGACCACGAACTCACGCATGCGATGCTAGCGAAGACTCTTGATCGGCTGATACCACCTGTCTTCGTATCTCCAGTCGCTGCCTTTTCATCGATGCTGGGTCCGATCTGCCAGAGCGCAGCGGACACTTGCACCTCCGACCGCAGACGCTCGCTCAGCGACTCGCCTCGTAGCCGGCGGTTCATCACGAATGCAAATCTGACAGCGCAATAAACACCCAGCAATAACGGCCAAACACCCCTCCCACTAAAAATACGAGGAAGAGAGACGCCATGCCAGCTTTTCATGCAAGCCTAGCACATTTCCATCGCACAAGGTCAATGAGCATTAATCGTGTTATTCATATAAAGGTTCATGGGTAACGGCAGACACCAGCAGGGGGCGTACCAACCCACGCGGATGCTGTGAAAGCCTCGTCAGTTTCCACCGCATCTTCACTTGTCTTCACTCTTCTCCTCGCTCTTGTTTTCCGTCTTCGTCTCGCTAGGCGGAAGGGCCTTCGGTGCGCTGGGCCACGTATTGTACAGCACCACGGCAGCCGACACGCACCCCACGGAGCCAATGACGCCGTCATGCAGCTTGGTGCCGGTGATGCGTTCTGCCAACCGCACGCCGCCCGTGTTGGACGACACGACAAGGTCGCACGTGACCTTGAGCACGGCCAGCAGTTTTTTGAAGCGGCCGCTGCGCAGTGTTTCCAGCTGGCTCTGCAGCGCCTGCACGCGGGCGGCGTCCTCTTCGGAGGCCAAGATATCCCGCACACACTTCTCCTTCTCCACGTCGGCGTTCAGGTTGTCCACGGCGTTGAAAAAGCCCGCGACGTTGGCGCAGAACCACAAAATGCCGCCGCGGCGGGCCAGCTCCTCGGCGTCGAAGCGGAGCACCTTGGCCTTGCTGGCGAAGGCCAGGTTGTCTGTGAGAAAGTAGCCCAGCATGCCCGCGCTCTGGATGAACTGCAGGGAGCGCTGCCCCTCGCTAAGATTCTTGTTGCCCGAGAGCGTCTGCAGCTTCTGGTAGTACGTGAGGCTCTTGCCCAGACGGAAGGCCTTCCTGGACTGCTGCATGACCTTGTAGAGCGCGTGCAGGCGCTGGCCCACGTCGCTCTTGGGGTCGGCCGTCAGCACGTAGAAGGCGAGCGCTCGACTGCCGTATTGCAGCATCTACAGGGCGTTAAGCAGCGGTGAAAAGTGCGTTAGAACAAGGAGACGCTAGACAAGTTAACTGTGGTGGTTGACCTTGGAGAGCTTGTCTCGGCCCTCCAGACAGAAGGCGAGCTTGGTGAAGGCGTCGAGCGACACAGGGGCCTTGACGTCCATGACTTTTTTGCAGGGAATACAGGGAAGTGGCGGGTAGGAAGCGGGTCAAAAGATGCGTCAGGGAGAGCGGAACAAGACGCAAGTGATTGCACGAGCAACGGAGATCTGTAGGCCGAGAACGAGGGAGGTGTCGGCGGCGCGGCGGGATCACGAATGACCTCAACTTGAACTGGTCGACGTGAACAACTCTTGGTGCAGTTTAAGCGGGACGGAGAGTAATAATGTGAATGTTGTATTTAGAATTGACGGAGATTAAATATGGGTGCCAAAAATGACAGGACGCCGAAAATTATCATTCCGGTATAAATGGTGCCGGACCTTCGGTCATGTTTACCTTGGCGGCATAAGCAGAAGGTGGCTGGCTGTTGGCACCGCATTTTGACGGTCTGGAAGTCGAGGAATTTAAAGGAGAGATGTTTGGACTCCGAGTTTTAGTGGGGCTATTGCGGTTCATTGGGGCAAAGCTGCGGTGCACGCGTCGACGCTGGTCGTTTGCGGCGGAGTCCAGCAACAGCAAAGCACCTGGCGAGCGCTACGCCGGACACGCAATGTGGTGTTGAAGTTGGTCGTCAAGGCAAACCTTGGCCACCGCAGCCGTAAATTATCGTATGAGTTGCTCAACAAACAGCAGCACGAGGCGAACAGCCAGGCGTACTCGGGTGTTGACAGCCAGGAGGACGTGTCCACGTACCTCCGCATCTTCTTCCCCGCCATCACGGACGATGTGGTCGAGGAGCTGCTCGAGCTGTACCCTGAGGACGACTACGAGAGCGCCGGTCTCCGTTTCGCCGACATGAAGCAGTCGTTCGACTTGACGGGCAAGAACCTGGCTCTCACGCACGCTCTCAACAACCAGACCTGGAACGCTGAGGTTGCTCTCAGCACGGCCACGCACGGCACGGACCAGAGCTACTACTGGTACAGCACGTACACGCTGTCTACTTCGTCGGACAGTACGACGACCTCGACCACGGCTTCCTCGGGTGCCTCGACGACCTCGGTTGGTGATTCTAGCAGCACGGGAATGACGGACGGCAGCTCGACTGGTGGCCCTGGTGGCGCTGGCGGTATGGGTGGCAGTTCCTCGGTGGACGCTACGGTCGCCGTCATGATGCAGAAGTACCTGCTCTCTTTCGTGCTCACGGGCAACCCAAACACCATGTGGGCCGACGACAAGATCTACTGGCCGCAGTACAACGAGTCCAGCGTGGGCACTCAGATCGTGTTCAACGACACGTTCACCATTGGGGATGACGACCTAGCCAACGCCAAGAGCTTGTTCTGGAACAAGGCGCTGTGGTACTAAGTAAAACAGCAAGCTTTTTTGGTTTGAGATTCATCGATGAAATAGTAATATACTTGATTTGAACGTTAACTGAAATGTTACGAACCAGAGGGGCGAATACACACACAAGTGAGAATGGCGAGCGTCAATGCCAAGGACGCTACCCAGCGCAAGAAGCGCCCCAGTCCACCCGCGTCTCTCGACAGCAGCCACAGCGATCACCCAAACGAAGACGGTAGTGGACACTCGGAAGGTGAAGTCTCAGTCGTGAAGCAGAAAAGGAAGCGAGCGTACCGTAAAGGCTCACACACTCTTCGGAAAGTTCGTAATTGTCTATATCAAAGTGTTTCGCCAGTCGATTAAACTTCAGTTTGCACTACATGTACTGTAGGAGGAGATCAGTCGTCTGCACGTCGAGATGAGTCAGCTTCAGTCTCAGATGAGGGAGTTGCAGCAACGCGCATTCGCCCCCAAGCGCGAAGGCGAGGCAGACGGCGACGGGTACAAGGAACTGTACACGAACGTCCTGCACAACGTGGTGAAGCAGCAGCAAGATATGTTCGTGGACGTCCAGGCAGCGATGTCGGGTTACACCGCTTGTGTACGTGAGGCTCAGCTCTTAGTGGAACCTGTCTGAGGTCACTCATTCTCGCATTTGCAGAGTATCCAGTGTGGAAGTCCAATCCAGCGGACGCTCATTTTACCCAGAGACGAGCGGTCTCGACGAGAGGTGCTGCGCTCGATGAAGACTCTAAAGCTCGAGGATGCTCGTAGATTTGTGGGCCAACGGCTAAAACATCTAAACCCACTCAACGCCATGACTGAGGAGCGCCGCTTTGAGAATGATGAGGGGGACTACTGGGCGGTTTGCTTCACCACTTCCCAGTTCGAGTCTGCAAAGAGCGTCAAACAAGTCTTTGATTTGGTCGTGTACTTCCTGTCCAACAGCGAGATCAGTATTTCCGAGAAGGTAGGGCACCTCACTGTTCGTGAGGATGACGATAGTGGCGAGCCTGGCATCGCCCAGCTCCGCTTGGTGTCTTCGACGGGCAAGGGCCTACAGATGGAATCCAACGCCGTCACGTTTTACGACTATCACGAAGCTGGGTTAGATGACCAGGAAACCTACGGTCTCATAGCGTCCGAGTTTGTGGACGAAGACTTACGACATCCATACCGTCCACTTACACGGATTCGCAAGGATGCGAACGTCGTGATGGAGATCCGGTCGTACACTCGCCATTCTCGTCAAGTATATGATGAAAGCTTGGAGGAGGAGAAAGTGGTGGTTTTGACACTGTGGTCTCACTCGCGCCTCCGCTGCCCCAGCTTCCCAGTTCAAAAAGTTGGTTGGTACGAGCTACGGGAGAATATGGACCGCTGGAGCCAGAACATGCACAAAAACATCATGGAGACGTTGGAACCGAGCATTCAGGGCTAAAAGACAGCTCGAAACTGCTAAATAATCCAATGTGTGCATCCTGCAGAAGAAACCAGCAACTCGAGTCCAGGGTTGATTAGGTATGAATGCCGGTTGCCAGTTCAACTCGATGTCGATAACCTGGACGGTAGTGCAGTCAAGTTCGGTAGACGGCAATGAGGATCTGCTGTTGGCAAGAAATCTTCTGTGCCTATAGAGGTTTTACTGTGATGAATTGGCGTATCTTTCAATGGCATTTGGTCAAATACTGTTTTTTACATGTAGTTTGATTTCTCACGACCTCTTTGTCTACCACAAGTGACTGCACTAAGATTGCCAGTTATTCTCTCGTACTTGTTTCCAAGCCATCCTGGTGGTCGATTCCACTGTGAACAGCCACTAGCGAAACTGCTGGAAGCTGAGGAATTTAGCGCTCACATTTGAGTCTGAAGTGCAGGTATGGACCGCGCAAGTCTTGTGCGGCGGCGACAGCAGATCCGAGAGAAGGAAAATGTGGTCACAGAGTCAAATACGTTGATAGATGGAGCGAAGACTGCGGTAGTCAAGAAGAAAAAGGCGGCCAAACGGAGCGGGTCAACGAGAAGCGCGGCAAGTGAAGACTTACTCTGTGAAGCGGCTTCTCTCAACGTAAGGAGTGAGCTGGGACTAAGTGAATCGAAGGCTGTGCTCCCACCGCCACCGCCTCCAACTCGAGAAAAGCGACCTG
>AWVV02006444.1:0-26765 GCA_000500205.2 Phytophthora lateralis | reverse complement strand
CGCCGGACACGCCTACCAAGACCTTCCTCGGCGCAAGACTGTTACATAAACGCTCCGTTCAAATCACCAGAGGGGTCAAATGCCTGATGACGCACAAGCAAGCGTACCGCCTCCACTGAGTTCTTTGTGCCTTGGAGACGCCGCAGATACTTGGCGCAGTTGCTGAGTTGTTGTATGGTTGGGTACCCTCTGTTCGGAGCAATTATATCGGACGAACGGCGTAGGTGGCTGAGAATGAGTTGAGGAGGAATGGCGCATTCATCTTGTTGCAATATGAACTTCTTCATCTCAGCTGTAATGACCGTTTTGTGATGTCCTCGACATTCAACAGCATTGTCGCGAACGTGATCGACACGGTTGTGAAAAATGCGCCATTGATCGGTTGCCTCGCAGCCCCATACCTTCCACACGTACCTGCACAGACCGTACAGCTTGCAGGTTTTGCTGATGCACCGCATTTATCGCTCATCATTTGATGATCACTCCACTCTCAAATCTTACACCGGCGAGCTGGAGCCGTGTGGCTTACCCGGGCGCAGCAAAACGCGATCTCTTGGAACTCTTCTAAAGCCTGTGGCGAAGCCACTGTGCTCAGTAATTCCCAGCTGTAGACGATTCGTGGCATTCTGGCAGACCAAATCGTCTCCTCTCCCCAACTCCCGCCTCTGCTGGCTGTCACTTCCCGGACAGGTGTCGCATTCTCCTATGACAAAGCCCTCGCCGTTGCTGGATGCTCTCTTGGTTGTCACCTCCTGGTCAGGCGCCCGACAGCTCTCGCTGATCTCTTGGTGCTGTTCCTAGCAAATTTAAAGCCGTTGTGAAGAGGGATTCCTCCTTTTTAATGGATGGGGGGGGATCCTACATTAAACTATTCTAGGGTCACAACTCTCTATTGTGTGAAGTACCCTGCGTTGGTGGTAGTTTCTGTGCTTTTATCGCTATGATCCGTGCAATTTACACATTTATATGTGCTGTTCCCCAAACATACTTCGAAGTATGTGCGGTTACCTTAGGTTGCTGTGTAATTCATCTGTCTTGTCTGTGCGCCGGTCTCCGAATTTATATGCCGGAAAATTTCGCATTATTAAGGGAATTCGCCATTCAAAATGCACATCGAATTGCATACAAACCGAAAGATGGAAAGACGAATTCCTGAGAACTTAGATTACAGCGTTTCTTGTTCAAAAAAAAAAATCTAGCGTCCAACTCGGTCTCCTACCAAATCTTGTTAATCGCATACAGGAAAGCACCGTGCGTTGATGAAGAGGAATACTTATCTCTGGTATTGGAGTTTATAATATCACATACCACTCGTTCTAATCCGTAGAGCCGAACAGGCACCCGAACCATGTAAAAGGTTTCTGCGAGTCCTTGAAAAACCCGTCGTGCGTCAAGAATGCCGTGTCTGCGTGGTTGAGTTCTGCGGCGTAGAATCTATCCAGATAGCTGCCACCGAATAGCGAAGGTGAAAGTTCCCCAAGGCAGCTCTGGAACTCGATGAGGCCATCGTTCTCGGGCGACTTGTGTGGGATGACCGTACCTCCAATGACGCTCGATATTGTGAACTTCGACACGACTCCGTTGTACGAGGTGCTGCAAATTGCCGCGCTTACGTTTCCCCGGTACGCCTCCTGCGCGGCTACGTACGCCGCGTTCAGTTCAGGAGAGCTAGCGCTTCCATTCTGGTAACATGTCGACAAGCGAGCGGGGGACATGTGGCAATCCCCCGTGATGCTGAAAAGCGTCTTCGCAAAGGGGTTGATTTCGCCCTCGCAGATGTCCTGAAGGTAGTCCACCGCCATACTTCCCATCATCGGAGCGCTCAAGCTCACCCACAACGTGTTCTCTCCGAAGCTGCACACTCTGTTGGCAAGAGCGCCAGCCATCGCGAGTCCACCCATCGAGTGTGTCACCACAATAGTATCTCGAATGCTGCGAGACGTCAAGTCGCTGGTGCCACTCATTGAGAGAGAGTGGTCGCAGAACTTTTGCTGCAGCGTAGCGTTAGTCCAGGCGTAGTCGACAGTGTTGAGGACGGCGTACTTGATGGTTGAGCAGCATGGGGCGTGATCCCCGATGTCACCCATTTTCTCATTCGTCTTGTCTGGAGAATCCTGGAGTTCTGCCTCTTCGTTCGGGTTACCGAGACCGTGCAAGAAGATGCATGGACGCGGTGTGATCATACACGAGCACGTCAATGCCATACCAGCCGATGTATTTAGCTTTCTCGAATTGTCTGACGAAATGGAGTCTCCTGTGAGAAGTGCCAGCACTTGGCGTCACTGACGTAGGCGTTGACACGACACTACATGACGCATCGCCATCGCTTAGCTTTGGAGCCGATATCTTGCGGGTCGTGTAGTCTAAGTACTCCGCTGACACCTCGATATTATCTCCGTATGCGGTAAACCCGGACAGACCCAACGCACACACAGTAAAGTCTTGTCCATCAAACGGTGCCGCCGTCTTGAGCAGCGTCCCATCCGCACACTCAGAACTATCCTCTTGGCTTGGTGTACTCGGAACGACCTTCAACGTGTTGAGCACGGACACGATGGAGTCGAACGGCGTGATCGACGAGAGACAGCTAATCGTTTGTGAGGCTACAGACTTGGTGTTGTTGCCCCAGCTCTCCACGACATACGCCGCCCCGTCGACGAGCGTGTAGGTGAATTGTGAGTCGTCTTGGATAAAGGTGGCGAATCCGTCGTAGCGTACGTTGATCCCGTCGGCCGACACGATGGGAATCGCGAATACGTCGAGGACGGACTGTCCGTGGATGTTCATGTTCTTGTCATACACCATGATGCGGAGGTGGACAGAGGAAACGTCTACAGCGTAGCAGGTGGGCCTTGTGTTCCATCTTGCGACCAGCTGAGTACTGACGGAGCTCGGAGGATAATAGCGGACACTAAGGTGACTGTAAGAGTGAACCAAGCTGATAGCTGCATCCTGTGTAAACTCGATGCGTCGTCGCGGTTAGATGACTATAATACGAAAATGAGGTGCCAGTGCCAGTCCAGTTGATACCATCACAGTCACTTATCCTATGGCAATCTTTGCGAACCACAGCCGGGCCCGAAGTTGTTGACTTGGCGCGATTGCGAGTCACAATGCTTGCGCATTTCCTGAAATTGGCATCATGAGGGTAGTATAAATAAATGCATTGGGGTGGCTGGCGCAATTTCAGTGCTCAGAAAGTATGGCTAAATCCAGGATGACTCGCTGCAGATTGCCATCAACTTGAAAGCTTGCCATTTTCTTCAGGCAAATACGTCGAAGTACATGTAGCTTTGCCCCAGATGATGCAACCGATTGCATTTTCGATTGGCTTGAGTTTTAACGATGCTTAGGTTGACAGCTTGAATTGTTGCAACCCTGCAGTTTCAAAAATGTCGGTTTCAGCGTAGCAACGTGGGTTTATCGTAAATCCACCACATGGCACGTTTGAACCCACCAAACCCAATCTCGTTTAGCCAAAATGGTTGCACAGCATTTGTTGTGCAAAGCACAATAAAATGTCCAACGTGACAAATCCCGCTCCATATGACTTTTTTCCCTTGATGGGGGAGTCATAAGCAGATCCCCCTCGTCAAATTTCTACTTCGAAGTACATGTACCGGTCAGGCACTATAATAACGATGCGAAGGGAAATACAGTATACATGTATTAATACTAAATGAGGTAAGCAGGAGTTGTGGCAACAGCTTGACAAATGATTATCAACGTCAGCGTCTGAAACACCCAGTTGTCCGATTGTTGAGGTACCTTTAGCAACTTGTATCGTTTTTAACACGCCTGCATGTGAAATCTCTGCTCCGCGAAAGAAGTGAGTAATACTACCGCAGTACTATGTACTTTACCGGTAATCAGCCGGGCTAGAAGCACATTATAATGTGGCTTGAATTGTTTTATACTTCCTGCGAAATGGATATCTAAACGCGCAAGCTTGACTGCATCGCAAGCCTCAATGCGGATTCCAGCCAGCAAACAGAACCTCATAGTTTCGATTCCGTGCGCTTAGGCGCCACACACCAGGCACTCGTCCTCGTCGTCGCCTGCTCGGGCCACGGTCTCGACTACCGGAGCAGGGGCGGGGGTGGCAGTGGCAGCGGTCTGATCCTCCTGTGCGCGCTGCTCGTCGAGTCCCTGCTTGTCCACGGTGAACTGGATGGCGTCGGCTTTCGGACGTCCGCGCATGTAGTACATGCCCGTCTTGAGCCCCTTCTTCCAGGCGTAGAAGTGCATGGACGTCAACTTACTGATCGTCGGGTCGGCAATGTGAATGTTCAACGACTGGCTCTGGCAAATGTAGGCGCCACGGTCCGCCGACAGGTCCAACACGGCCTTCTGCTTGATTTCCCACACTGTCTTGTACTTCTCCTTGACCTGGTCCGGAATGGATTTCACCTTCTGCACGGAGCCACCGTCAGCCAGGATCTGGTTGCGCACCTCAGGCGTCCAGATTCCCAGCTCGATCAGCTCTTTCATGAGGTACTTGTTCACGATCGTGAACTCACCAGCCAGCACGCGGCGGTTGTACATGTTCGACGTATACGGCTCGATGGACTCGTTGTTGCCCAAAATCTGAGCCGTCGACGCAGTGGGCATCGGAGCCACGAGGAGCGAGTTGCGTATGCCGTGCTTGATCACGTTCTCCTTGAGCGCAGTCCAGTCCCACAAACCGGAAGACGGGGTCACGCCCCACATGTCGAACTGGAAGATACCCTTGCTGGCAGGCGAGCCCTGGAACGTCTCGTACGGGCCCAGCTCCTTGGCGATCTCCATCGACGTCTCCATAGAAGCGTAGTAGATCGTCTCGAAGATGTTCATGTTGAGTTCACGGGCTTGCGGGCTCTCGAACGCATAGTTCATGAGGATAAATGCATCCGCGAGACCCTGGACACCAATACCAACCGGGCGGTGGCGCATGTTGGACTTGCGTGCCTCCTCGACGGGGTAGTAGTTGACATCAATGACCTTATTCAAGTTCCGGGTCACCACCTTGGTCACCTCGTACAGCTTCTGGTAGTTGAACACTCCATCCTCCACAAACTTGGGGAGGGCCACAGACGCCAGGTTGCACACCGCCACCTCATCGGGCGACGTGTACTCCATAATCTCGCAGCACAAGTTGCTTGAGCGGATCGTGCCGAGGTTCTGCTGGTTCGACTTGCGGTTGGCCGCGTCCTTGTACAGCATGAACGGCACGCCTGTCTCAATCTGCGCGTCCAGGATGGCGAACCACAGCTGCTGGGCGTTGATCGTCTTGCGCGCGCGTCCCTCCTTCTCGTACTTCTCGTACAGCGTCTCGAACTCGTCGCCCCAGCACTCGTAGAGTCCGGGGGCCTCGTTGGGGCAGAACAGGCTCCACTTGCCATTCGCCTCCACGCGCTTCATGAACAGATCGGGGACCCACAGAGCGTAAAACAAGTCGCGCGCGCGGTGCAGCTCGTTACCGTGATTCTTACGCAGCTCCAGGAACTCGAACACGTCGGCGTGCCACGGCTCCAGGTAGATGGCGAACGATCCTTTGCGCTTGCCTCCGCCCTGGTCCACATAGCGAGCCGTGTCGTTGAAGACCCTCAGCATGGGGATGATCCCGTTGGATGATCCGTTCGTGCCGCGGATGTAGCTGTTCGTGGCGCGGATGTTGTGCATACTAATGCCAATACCTCCGGCCCACTTGGAGATGCACGCGCACTGCTTGAGCGTGTCGTAAATGCCCTCAATCGAGTCGTCCTGCATGGCCAGCAGGAAGCACGACGACAGCTGCGGACGCGGCGTGCCGGCGTTAAAGAGCGTGGGCGTCGCGTGCGTAAAGAACATCTGTGACATGAGCTCGTACGTGTGCAGTGCCGCCTGGATGTCTTGCTTGTGGATACCCAGCGCCACGCGCATGATCATCTGCTGGGGGCGCTCCACGACCTTGCCGTTCACGCGGAAGAGGTAGCCCCGCTCGAGCGTTTTGAAGCCGAAGTAGTCGTACTCAAAGTCCCGGTCGTGGATGATGGCCGAGTTCAGCTCGTCCTTGTGCTGCATCACGAGCGCGTACACGTCGTCGGCGATGAGCGGCGCCGCGGCGCCCGTTTTCTCGTGCGTGTTCTTGTGGAAGACCTCGATGTTGTCACTGAAGACCTTGTTCGTGTTCTTGTGCAGGTTGGACACGGCGATGCGCGCCGCCAGCTTGGAGAAGTCTGGGTGCTGCGTGCTCTGGTACGCGGCCGTCTCGGCGGCCAGCTCGTCCAGCTCGGACGTGGTTACACCGGGGTACACGCCTGCCACGACCTTCTGCGAGATCTTGACGGCGTCCACGTAGTCCGGGTTCAGTCCGTAGCACAGCTTGGTGATGCGCGCCGTGATCTTGTCGAACTTGACTTCCTCAGAGCGCCCATCGCGCTTGACCACATACATTTTCGCAAGCAAGAAGAGGAGATCTGTGCGCGAGCCGGCGGATTGAAGACTGACGTCGGTTGGAAGGTGGAGGACGCGTTGGAAATCACATGTGATTGGATGAAAACAATCGCGTAGGACATCTATGATTGGATAAAAAGATCATTGGAAATAGGATTGGAAAATGGCCAATGAGAAGCGAGAGTGCGTGCCGGAGGCGTGGCAACCTTTGGCGGGGTTTTCAAAATAGGCAAAGCCTTGGCGCCAAATCATTAAACGCCGAGTCAGAACGTTAAACAGGATAAGACCGCCTACCGGAGATGCACATGTGTCCATCGTGATTAAGTGAGTTCGTTGGTTGTCGTCAAGAGGAACCAATCGGCGCTACCGGTAGCCATGTTTTTCAATTTATTTGTAAGTTATTTTAATAACTTCTATTATTTTGCTGAGTTGCTATCCAGGATACCGCCGCTGTTGCCACAACGCCGCAGCACTCTCGTCATTATTATAAGTTTCGATGGCATCGCTGGAGCGTGATGACAATGGTGGAGTTCATTTTCACACATCGAAGCGTCATTGGGATACCAAAGAAATCGCAGGTACTTGGCTGGATACGACGGTGGCGCTGTCAAGCGCTGTCAGGTACCAGTCGAAGGGTTTAGTCGAAGTTCAGGCAACGCAGGATTTTCATGTCCGTGGAAGAAGTCCTTGTACTTTACATGACTGGCTGTCCCCTGAATACAGGTTAGAGAATGCTTGACTTGCAGCCTGTCAGATTTTCGTCGACTCCTGCATGAAGGGATAGTCAAGAGCAACAGCTTGCCAAACCGACCCGGTAGTAATGGCGCAGTGTTGAAGTTTGAGGCTTCATGCAACGTCAACCAGGTGACAGGAAATCAAACCAGACGGAGTCTTTCGTAGGAAACACGATTGCTTTCATCATGCTTTATACAAACGTTAATGAGGACACTAGTTGCCTGTTTAGTGGCGGCGGTGTCGGTTGAAACGGAGGAACAACACCCCAATGACGAGAACTTGCAATACCACCGAGTAGCATGCCAGGATAATCATGTCCATCATGACGTTCACATCGTCCATGCCGTAGCTCTTGAGCAGTTCCCACGACTCAGTAGTGTTCACCTGGGAGAAGTGCTCGTACATGAACGACTCGAACGAGTACGTGTGGAAGGCAATGTAGTAGCCCCATTTCCAGTACGCAGGGATGGCGGAGAACGGCACCATGAAGCCTTCGCAGAGCATGAACATACCGAAGAGACCGGCTCCGAGTGCGATGCCCATAATGTAGTGTGGCACTGCAGCTCCGAGCAGGTGCATCAACGACTCGGCAGCGATTAGCGACAGTGTCAAGTTCAAAAGGAACATCCCGAACGAATTGACGTTGGCCAGGAACACGACAATGGCGGACGCGAGTACCGAGATGAGTAGGATACCTGGCAGCGAAGCCAGCAGGTTCGACATCGTGTAGCCCGTCAGAGACAGCGCGTATGAGCGCATTTCACGCTCCATGACTGAACGGTGCTCCAGCAGAGCGGGCAGGGCAGCGACGGACATGAATACGAGGAAAGCTTGCACGTAGAAGAGCAGCGGCACGATGGAGATATCCTTGATGTCCTTGTTCGAGCTCAGGTACATGGTTCCCACCATCAGCGACAGCAGCACGTACATCATTACGCGCAGCCAGAAGACACCGGGATGCCGCCAGTTGTTGGTCATGTTACGCTTGACGAGCACGAGGAACTGGTCCATAGGCCACGGTCGCATGGCCTTAAGCAGCTCTGGGTTTGCCAGGTGATCCCGGCGAGCGCGGTCTCGTACGACATCAGCACGGAGACGCTGCGGCTCGGTGCCTTCTTTGAGCGCTCGGACGAACGGCTCGAGTTTGAGGCCTTCGTGGAAGTTAGTGTTCACCAAGTGGACGAAGTACTCAGCAGGGTTCGTATACATGGGGCACACGTAGCCCATGGAGAAGAAGTGGGCAATCGCAGCGTTGGTGGGTCCGCTGTACACGAGCTCACCGCTACTCAGGATGACCAAGTTCGTGAGCATGCCGTAGATGGACGACGAAGGCTGGTGGATAGTGCACACGACGTTCTTGCCGCTTTCCTGGCACAACCGCTCGATGTACTGCATGACTCCACGAGCAGAAGACGAATCCAGACCCGATGTGGGCTCATCCAGGAGAAGAAGAGCAGGGTCCGAAAGCAGCTCCAGAGCGATGCCAAGACGTTTGCGCTGGCCAGACGAAATGCCCTTGTGGAAGACGTCCCCGACACGGGCGTTGGCGCACGTCCGCAGTCCCATAGCGTCGATCACATCCTGAACACGAGCCTCACGCTGCACGGGGGGCATGTGACCGGGCAGACTCAAACCGGCGCCGATCTGCAGGGTCTCCAGAACCGTGAATGCTCCGAGGAACGCCATGTCTTCGGACACGTAGTTCATGATGGAGTGGAAGGTCCGCAGGTCGCGGGGTTGTCCATTCACTTCTACGAGACCTTCCAGGTGCACGCCCGAGCCTCCCGACGGCACTCGGTCGGCGAGCATATCCAGCAGCGTCGTCTTACCGGCTCCCGAAGGCCCGAGGATGGCCGTCAGCTCCCCGGGTCCCGATCGACCCCAAACGTTGTTGAGGATTTTACGGGGCTGCTGGCGCTCGAACTGCGCTTCGAGACCCGACGGTCCCGAGCCGCGCTTGCTGTTGTTACGAAGACGCGCGAGCTTCTTCTCCTTGGGCTGGATGAAGTACGAGATGTGCTGCCAACTGATCGAGCACGTCTGCAGCGCCGCGCGTTGGCGGAACCCCTCGGTCGAAAGCTCCGAGTTGGCGTCGAACAGCGCCACCTTGGGCTTCGCCGGCACGTTGTTGTTGCTGAAGGTGTGCGGGGCCGGGCCCGGCGCTTTAAGTGTGTCTAGGTTCCCGTACGACGTGTCGGGCGACGTCAATCCGCTCTGGTCGAGCGCGCGACTGCGTTCAAGATCGGCGCGGGACATGGGGGCACCGAGCACCGCTGTAGGCTCCGATCCGTCAGAGCTCATGGGCGTGTGGCTCGAACTGGAGGCCTGTCGAAGCACTGGAGGCCTGTCCATTTGATGGTACCGTCCGAGATTTCGAGTCGACACTCGAGATGCTGTCTCCAAGACGGTCTTTTCCGTAGTGAGCGCCTCACATCATCCCCGTCGAGGCTTGGTAAAGAACAGGTTGATCGCGTTCACACGGACAAGGCCCACATGCAGTGGACAGTCGACACCTGATGCTGCGTTGTGACGCTCGTGCGCGTAGACAGTGTACCAGACTTGGCTAGCCTGCCCGCCAGGTGATCGCGGGCGATTGGCAAAGTCTCAGCTTGCGGCCTTCGCTGATGGCCTTGAGCCGCCCGGTCGTTACTGGAGCCCCTGCAGATCAAACGTGGTGACGCCGCCGGGAGGGGAAGGTTGAGGACACGTTGAACGGTGGACCGCGCCGGCGTCAATGCGGCTGCGTCCGAGATCATGTCAACGATCACCACTTGCAATTACAGCAGGAAGCATCGTCGGAAACCAGTGACAGCAGGTGGATGCTGTATAGTCTTCAGTGAATGAGACCAAGCACACTTACGATCCCCAAGCTAAGAACGCTGAGCATTGTGACCGGTGCTGGCAGCAAGATGGTCGCGATAAATGTTTGCACGTGCCGGAGCTGGACTCCGTTCACAGTCAAGTAAATACCAGGAGGCAATGGCACGTGAGTAAGTTCTGGTTGTTCTGGTTGTCACCGCATCAGGGTGAACGGATGTTACTCGCACTCCGACGTTCAGGCAACGACTCGACGCACATCAAGCACCAAAGCAGCAATTGGACTCGATCGACATGGACGACATTTGCCAATTCCTTGCTGCCGGAGGTCCTCTTTAGTGTTGAGGAGCGCATTTTCCCATTACACACAGCCCAGTTCAAGACTGTGATAGGGACGTTGTGGCCGCCCCGAAATTCCGTTCAAACAGACTTGAACGCGGTACATGTATTAGGTACTGTATACATGTAGTAATGTAGTAATGTATTGCAATGCATGTACATACTGTATCAAAGCGTCGTTGCCAACACCAGCGACAACCAGGACTCGTTGTGACCACTCCGCTGGCACACCATACCAGCGACGTCTCAATTTGGAGTCGTGGGGAAATGCAAGGGTGTACAGTATTATAATAAAAAATGTAAGGGCGTAGTTTTTTAAATAATGCATCGGCACAACCGCTGCACTGTCCGATACATACCTCTCGTCCGTGTCCTTGGCGCAGGCAAACTGACAGGCTGTCGGACCGATGAATTTCATCGTCGCGTCGCGACCCCATCCAATTGCTCCGCTGACACCGTCACTCCACCAGTTTGCCGTTCCAAGCTAAGCGTGCCTAACCCCGACTTGATACCATGGTACCGTTCAGTGTGCTCGACTTGTCCAAATGACCCCTCTTAGAGGGACCCTCTAGACTCTAGCCTAGAGTCTACAGTAGGAAACCACCGAAGAGCAAGACCAAACTCTTGAGGCAAGAGTCTTTACCGTACATATGTAATACCAAAAGTCCCGTCATTATAGTACATGTACGTAGCGCGGTGTTGAAATGGACCTCTGCACGTCTGAAAGAGCTGTCGAAGGATGGCACTCAACTCAAGTTCACAAGACGTGAAAGTGCGGGCAGATTCCAGCGGTGGTCCCGCTCAAAGCTCGGAGGAAGGGGCAGTGAAGATGGTGGCACTGGTCTCTCTTCGCTTCGTGAATTTGGACCTGATGAAGGTCAGCGCTCTGCTTTTCCGTCCGCGAGATTCGGGCGGGTCGATGCTTCTGAGCACCTTGCGACTGGAAGCACGCAAGAACCGGGCGACGGCGGAAAGTGAGGGCCAGGCTATTCCCCATCGAGCAAATCTTCAATCAAGCCTGTCGTTTTGGCGGCATGCCGGTCTCACCGAGTTCGAGCAGCACTAAATTTTTAGCAGGCAGGATCGTCGGACCGCGTGTTGTCGTCTTGCTCGACAGCATTCCATGATGTTTCATAATTCTGCTGTGAAAATGCGGCAGCAACTGACGTCAATCACTTTCTCCGCGAGTTGAACAGTTTCCACTGTCGCCTCAGCTTTAATCGAATTGATAAACCAACGGCTTGCGTTGTTGGAATCTGAGCCGTTGTGTTGATTGACGTTGCACTGGCAAACCTCAACCATGTAACTACAGTACTACGTGTACAGTACCGAGACGAACGAAGTTGCGCGATAATTATAAGAGGGAGCTGGCCTTTCGCCTCTATTATAACTGGTTTAGCCTCCCCCCAGTACGCACGTGGCTTCACCCCTGCTCGAAGGTAGCACTGGAGGCGAATTCTGGTGCCTCGGTGTGTTCTAAAATCACAAACGAGGCTCCAGCGTCTTCAAAGAGTGCAAGTTCTTGTCCTCTTCCGCAAACTCCAAGCGCTTCTGGGCCTTCATCAGCATCCGCATCTCACGCTGGTTGTCTTCATCAATTTTCAAGCCCTTTCCGATCGGCTTGAACGCGTCCTTTTCATCCAAGTTCAGCACCGTAAAGTAGCTAGCAACAGACAAACGGAAAACAGGAATCGTCAAGCTGCGAGTTCAAACCGGTAACCAGAGAGGGGAGGAGAGTCGTAGGCCTACCCGCTGTGCGACTTGCGCTCGCCACCATCGACGATAGGATGAACGAACACCTCGACTTCGACCTCCAGGCGATATCGACTGCCACACCATTCCCAAAACGCAAGCGGTTAGCACAAAAATTTCTCTAATCCACAGCATAAATCCAACCAGCCCTCACCGAACGTTGACAACCCGGGCACGCGCCGTCACGATATCCGAGATGGAAATCGGCAGCTTGAAAAGTACGCGGTTCATAGCAATGGTCACCATTTTCTCGGATTTCGTAAAGTTCTGGGCGCAATACAACGCAGCTCGGTCCTGCCCACCAACAGCAAAAACACAAGTGTAAGAAACTCAGTTCCTCCATCAAACCACCACCTAACGTACCATCCAAGTGAGCAGATCTCCACCGAACACCGTCTCGTTAATATTGAGGTTGCGCGGCAAGAACCAGTTGCGCACTTCGATCTCCGTCTCGCTCACAGAGACGTACTCGTCCTTGCTCTCACCAGGCAGCAGGTCTCCGTTCTTAATAAAGGGGATTTTATCCACGGCATCCTGCTCCTTCCTCCACCTCTTTGCCAGCTCCTTGCGCTGGTTCGCGACGTCCCTCATCTTAAGGCAGTAGTCGGCTCGATCGGCGTCGAAGAGCTGCGGGAGGCCCTTCCTGGGCCGCCCGAAGCGGTTGATGGCCACCATCGTGATAAGGGCATCGTGCGTGTGCTGGAACGTGCCTGAGGGGACATCGTGACGGTAGCCACTCACCTGCACGGCCATGGACGAGTTGCTGAGGCCGATGACCTCCCCCTCGACGCGCACCAGGTCTCCGTGGAAAACAGGCTTCACCAGGTCCACGCGGTCGAACGAGATGGTGGCGGTGGGGCCCAGAGATACTCGGGAGGAAATTGTGCCGGCCAGCACGTCCATGAGCTCCAGGATGGGCCCTGTCCGCAGCCATCTTCCCTTCTGACTCTCGTCACCCTGTCAATGAGCACAGCCATGAGTTTTCAGAAGTACAAAGTTGCAGATACTGTGGAACGTACGATGATATCGGTGAAGGCCAATCGTGTGTCCTTGGCGCGCACTTGGATGGGCATGCGCTGCATGCGCCACATGTCCTGCGCCGTCCCTAGCAGCTTCTTGAGCACCATCGTCGAGTGTCACTTCACTTGGTGGCCATGATGGGGGAACCCAAACTAATTATTCATTTCCCTGTTAAGTTCGGTTTAGGTAGCTATACAAATACTTAATTTGGGTCGAATTTTGGCGGGTTGAACCATCACTCTGCAAGTCATTCCGCGCTGGATGGCTTCCGCATCGACTCCCGTGTCGGCGCTGCACGTGCTGGACCGGCGCGACGTGCAACGCATCTGCAGCGGGCAGTCGGTGGTGGACCTGGCGACGGCCGTGAAGGAGCTGGTGGAGAATGCGCTGGATGCGGGCGCTACGCAGATCGAGGTGAAACTCAAGGAGAGCGGGCGCGACTCCTTCGAGGTGAGCGACAACGGCGCGGGCGTCGCGCGCGAGAACTACGCGTCACTGGCGCGCAAGCATTACACGAGCAAGATCAGCAGCTTCGAGGACATCGAGCACGTCGCATCCTTCGGCTTCCGGTGCGCTGGCAGCGTGGAATTATTTCACTTAGTAGAACTATTACTTATTTTATTTATTTTGTAGAGGGGAAGCGCTGAGTTCGATCTGCGAGCTGTCAGCGAGCTTCTCGGTGGTTACACGGACGCAGAACGAGGCGGTGGGGGCGCTGCTGGAGTACGACGCGAGCGGGACGCTCGTAAAGGAGACCAAGAAGGCCAGGCCTGTGGGCACTACCGTCGCGGTGGAAGAGCTTTTCAAGGTGAGGAGTGATCGGCTGTTTAAGTAAAGAGAGGGGGTTGCTCTGATGAATTTTTTTTCTTCTGTGTGTTTAGCCTTTGGCAGTCCGGCTCAAGGACTTCCAGCGGCATATCAAGAAGCACTACGCCAAGTTGCTGAAGGTGCTGCAGGCATATGCTGTTAGCTGTGCGAACGTCAAGATCTGCGTGTTTAATATCACGGGCAAAAATGCCACTCGCCATGTTGTGCTGGCTACACAAGCGCACCAGACGATGGGGGAGAATATCGCCAACGTGTTCGGCACCAAGTTTTTCAGGACTTTGGTGCGCGTGGACTTTGAGCTGCGTGGTAGTGTAAACAAGGAGAGAGATGACAAGGACAGCACAAGTGGTGATGACAAGGACAGTGAAGAAAAGAGCTCTGATATGGAAGAGGACACTTTGAGTGGGCAGGAGCGCAAAGTGGAGGGATACGTTTCCAAAGTTGGTGCTGGGGTCGGCCGAAGCGACAACGACCGGCAGTTCTTCTTCATCAATGGCCGACCGTTTGATTTGCCAAAGGTATGCACAATGTTTTGAGCAGTTGGAAGTGGTTTTTGGTTACCTAACACGTATTATCGTAGATGGCCAAGTCGCTGAATGAAGTGTGGCGCCAATACGAAATGAAGCAGAAGCCGGCGTGTGTACTGAACTTTCACCTTCCTCTTGACGACTACGACGTGAATGTTACCCCCGACAAACGCGAAACCTTTGTGAAGCATGTTCGTGTGGCATCTCTCCTATCAGAAACTACCTTTTGTGTGTGAATCTAACCCTCGCATTTGATTTACACTTGACTCAATGTTTAGGAAGCAGAAATCATCGATGCCTTCAAGAGAGGTCTGAACACGTTATACGAGCCTAGCCGAGGGACATTTACAGTCCAGCCGTTGATGACAACGTTTGCTCGAGTGGCAAAATCTGAGGAGTCTACTGCTATGTTAATCCCCTCATCTCCAGGCCAAGAAGACGCAGCAATTGAACAGTCTGAACCCGTGCTCACTGTAGAAGCCCAGAAAGACGACGAGGGCATGCCAATGGATACTGGCTCACAACGTGAAGCAACTCGAGATAACTCGGATGATCCTGTGGTGCAAAAGCCAAAGCATGTCATTGTTGAAGTCTTGCAGCCGAAGTTCCAGAGGGATCAAAGTGCTGACCGAGTGCCAGAGGGAAAACGGGAAATCAAGAAAACAAAACCGGTGTCGTCACCGAAAACAAGCACTGCATCCCCACCTTCATCATCAGAAACCGTCGTCCTCGACTTGCGGAAGCCTGCAAAGAGGCAGAAATTATACTCCCCTTTGCCGTCAGAATCGGCCCCTTCGACGCCAGAGGAACGCGTGTGGTCTTTCGACGAAATGCTCAAGCAGCGTCAGCAGTATTTCGAGGAAGAAGTCGAATACAAGCAGAAACACAAGACAAATCGTCTCAAGGTTCCGAAGGCATGTTCGGCTTCGGTCGATGGTAACGCTGTCGAGACAGACAATGCTGTCGCAGCAGCAGCTTTACAGCGCGTGCTGAAGAAAGAGGATTTCAAGCGCATGGAGGTTCTAGGTCAGTTCAACCTTGGCTTCATCATTGGCAAGCTGGACAACGACTTGTTCATCATTGACCAGCACGCAAGCGACGAAAAGTTCAACTACGAAACACTGCAACAGACCACAGTCATGCACCAGCAGCCTCTTGTCCGACCGCTGATGTTGGAGCTCACAGCTGGAGAAGAAATGATCATCTTGGACCATCTGGATATGTTTGCGAAGAATGGGTTTACCTTTTTGGTAGACAAGGACGCTCCGACCACACGGAAGTTGAAGCTACTTTCGTTGCCTTTCACAAAACACACGCAGTTCGGTACTGAAGGTACGTAAGACCATGCAGTGCCACTCAGATGAAGTGTTCTAATCTTACGTCTATGTCGGGTTCAGATATTCGCGAGCTGGCATCGCTTCTGATGGACGCACCGTTAAATCCATCGACTCTTCGCTTGCCTAAAGTAATGGCAATGTTTGCATCGCGGGCGTGTAGAAGTTCGATCATGATTGGAACGGCACTGCACAAGGAGGAGATGCAAAAGGTAGGCTACACTTATGTGATGCTATCGAGCAAACTAGGTGGTCTCTGACTTTTGAAACCTCGTGCTCTTGCCATCATAGATCGTTCGCAATCTCTCGGGCTTGGACCAGCCGTGGAATTGCCCACACGGGTAAGCCTTGGACTGAATTGGGCCATCTCTAGGTATCTAACACGCGTGGTCATTTTTGTCTCCAGCCGCCCTACCCTTCGCCACTTAGTCGATCTTATGCATCTGGATGACAGCAACAGCAACAAATGAACGCGAGATTTATCTTGTAATCAAGCACGCAGTCCCGTCCGACTAGCGCGTGAGTGTGAGCCACTTTCATGTAAGGCTATCAGAATAATTATCTACCTTCGCCACGTCTTAAGGCGCTGTCCCATTTGCCACTGCAGGAGCTTTGTTGCTGGAGCTCGAAGGTGGCAATTGTTTGTGATACTTCTGGCACAGCTTGTTGTAGGCATCCACGATGACGGGGTCGTTGGGGTCTCCGCGGTAATTAGCGTTAACGAACTCCGTCCACTGGCGAATATCGTTCTCTTCGGGTGAGTGTGTGAAGCAGCCTCCTTCGCACTGACATTCGCCGCCGTATTCCTTAGGCAGGTTCTCGGGTGCAACGAATTCTAACAGTGCTTTGGTGATATCCTTTTGGCCCCGTAGCACGTGAATACGCTCGCGTGTTTTGGGGTTGACAAGGGGAGACACAAGTTTCCAGATGAGGTTGAACCAAGCCGGTGGGTTAATGATGAAAACCTGGTAAACGCGCTCCGGGTTGTAGGTGGCAATCACCTCCCCCCACTTCTTCGTGTAGTTGACCACGTCGCTCGACATGTCAGCCATTGAGATGCCTTTAATGTCGTAGATCTTGAGCATGTTGCCTTCTGGGAATGGCCGCGGGTCAACCACGTTCCACATGAACTCCATCATGCGTACGTGGTGCATAATTGCCTCACTTTCCGTCACACCGCGGGCCGTGAAATCATGCAGCGCCTTCCGTTGACCGCCTAGGAACTCGAAGGAAATCGGGTGCCCCAGTCTATCCTTCTTGTGAACAAAATGTGTGAAGCACTCCTTCATGTCCGTCAACACGTGCGACGGGCGCAGTAGAATTGTGTCAACGTCGTTTTCTTTTCGCCACTTGTTCGTGGCAGCGTAGCGTTCCTTCGCTTCCTCAACGTCGCCTTCGCAACCCGCCAGGAATCGGCTATCAAGCTCTAGCTCCTCGTGTTGCTCGTCTTCATCGCCATCAGACGAACCCTCGCTCTTGCCCATCGTGAGCTCCACACATTCAACACGCAACTGCTGAGCCCGCGAGAATCTTTTCGTCGTGAGCAACAGGCTGATCCGCTCATGGAAGCGAGTGAGGAACAAAACGAGAGCTGACAGCCACGCCAGCAGCTCAAATGAACCGTTATCCATCGAGTTCATGACTGCTGCTACGGCTGCCAAGAACGAGGTCAGGCCCCAGAAGCGTCTGTTGGTCTCCTCTGAACCATCGAGACTCCCCAAAGCCTTCTCCGTTCGGACGGAAACATGCAGCACGTGGTCATCGCGCGGGCCATTTCCTAAGGGTTCAGCCTCCACTACAACAGGTGGACGTCCCTTCTTACCACGAGCGAGCATCTCGCACGAGTAGAGCGCCGTACCATTAGCCAAAGGGCCGTTCACATAAAATCGGAGAATGCTCGAAGGATACATCTCCACCAGGAAAGCTTCACCAACGGCCGGGTTGCTGATGACTACAGACTCTGGGAGTGAAGACTCGTGCTGGACAGTCACACAACTGATGCTATTGTCCTCAGGGTGCGGGCCACGCTGCAGTTTGAAGAGGGCATCCTGGAAGAGCTGCATGGCCTTGCGCAGCGTCACCGCAATCTCCGTGCACTGTTCAGGGGTACGTGCACGCACGCGGAACACTCGACCGTCTGCGCGGATCACCGTGAGAATACGTGGGAACTGGTCGTTCACCTCGATGTGCAAAATATCCGACAGGTGAACGGAAGATCGGACCTCACCCAGCGCCATCGACAACATCGTAGCGGAGTCATCGTCAGAAATGGATCCTGTAGCTTTAAAGCACAACATTTCCGCCGTCGTAAGCATGAAAATTCTCCACTTCCACAATGCCACGTTGGCGCTCATTCGACGACTCGCAAGCGAGCGTCCTCCCATGGTAAACGTTCCCAAATACAGAATCTCGTCCATAGTGTTGTCTTGTTCCTCCAACAAGCAGCTATACAAGATGCCAGGCATCGCATTGGCGGTGCTGTTCACGAGTCCACTGCCCAACGAGTTCAAGTTGAAGCTCCCTCGGCCGCTCACCTCGGGCGTTCCTGGTGTGCCATCCATCGACGGCAGTCTGTCCTTGCCAGGGGCCGGCGGCGTCAACGGTGCCAAGAGCATCGGCATCCTCTCCCCAGAGAGCGGCGACAGCTCTGGGTCGCTCTCTCTCTCTACAAAATTGGGGTTCGAGTTCTGCCTGGCTCTGGAAATCTTGGGGCTGCGGTATCCCGCTCGACGCTGCACCAATTGTCTCGTACACAGGTCGCACACTCGCACCTCCTTCATGATCCCCAAGTGAGGCAGCGGCACTTGGTTCTTACTGTGCACGCCGCACACCGCCATGCCACAGTTGCGACAGTGATGCTGCAGTCCATACACAAAACCCCATCCGCAATCAATAAAAAAACTAATAAACCCAATTAAACTCCAATAAAACCCACCCGAACACGCAGCAGGCGGAGGGAAGCATTGCACACGTGACACTTGGAGTCTGCGCCGCTCTGCGGGGCCACGAGCGTCACGCCGCCCAGCGACCGCTGGCTGCTCCAGTCTCCGGTGAGTACCGTGTCCTCCCCGCTGCTCGTTTGGCTGCTGTTGCTCTTGAAATGCGCCAAGAAAGCGGCTTTGCGTCTCTGGAGCTCCTCGACCATCGATGGTTCGGCGTCACCGGCGCTGGGCGACGCTGGAGACGGAGACGCCGAAGAGGAGGAAGGAACCACGTCGGGTGCGCGCTCACGGACGCTTTCGCGCAGGAATCGGGGCATCGCGAGGCGTTCGCCGGTCCCCATGGTAGCAGATTACACGCCGAAGGAGGTCCTGCGCTGGCGTTCAACACTTTGTGAAGTGGAGCACACAGGCCGGAACGTTGAGATGACGTGCAAGCGACATGTGATAAAATGATAAAATGGAAAGTCACAGGACCTGTATTTCTAATGACCTCTCATATCTGTTTGGCATGGCAGAGGAAATGAGCGGTATTCAGTTATCATTTTGAACTTCTATAATACATTCCCTTCCTAATCACTTTCATGAATTCCACTGTACTGGTTGTTTTCGTTTAGGTAAAGTATGTGCTGTTTGTCATCGTTAAATAGTAAGGGATCCGACCCTTCGTCATGTCTCACGTTCACTTATCCGGGATATGACGCTGCAGGGTTCAATATGGAAAGGCTTCACCTGGCTAAGCTGGCAGACTTGCAATCGCTGCCGCTGTCGAGCGCTGCAGCTTGCCGACTCTGCCGATACTCGTCGAACGAGACTCCTTCGCCAGGTGGATCAATTGTCGCGAGATCGGTCGCGAGGTCGTGGAGATGCTCCCGGCGACTGTCTCCATAGTCCGATGTTTACGCTTTCGACTAAGTCGCTGGATTTTAGCCAATGGGTGCAGCGTATCAACCACTTTTTCAACCAGTCACAGCGCGTTTGAGCAGCCACTTCAACTTGCTCTTCAAGTATACGTACATGTACAGGCACCTGTAGCTTCCTGCACCGACACTTTGACTTTCAACGCGCCAGCATGTTTGCCCAAAACCCGCCTCGTTGCCGGAGCGTTAGTTGGTCGCCAGCGCCGTTGTGCGTTGTCAACGACTCGTCGAGCTGTGCATAACACCCGCTTGTTGCGTTCTCGCCGACGTTCACATCGGACGACTGGAGCAGACAGGAGCAAGTACCGCACGTCTGCAAAAAGGAGACTTTCAGCTGGATACTGCGAGGACAATACTACATGTAGTAGGTCTGTAGCTTGCTGCAGCCAGGCAAGACGGGCTCATGCAGAGTGCTGGCCCCGGTATGCTCGAGGACTGCTCCATCGCAGAAACAGCCAGCGGAAGCCATTACAAGCGATACGGGGCACCTGCCACCTCCCAGCGCGTTGACAGTATCGAGTGGATGAGAGAATGAATGCGCTTGGCCCTTTGTGGGTCAACTACGAGCCACAGAGTTGCTCGCATCTTGCCATCACATTGCGCTAGGCTCTCGTATTTATCGTACGCACCCGCCATTGCAATACAGGCTCTTGTTGGGCATCGCCGCCACCGACAGAGCTCGTGCTGCTTTCCACGTGACGCTAACTGCTCCGTTCCGCGGAAAAAAGTCCTCAGACAGACGAAGACAGCTCCTTTGCCTCTCCATCGTCGCTGCTGGGCTGTTGCCAGCGCCACCACCAGTACGTTCTTCTACATTCGCATTCCTGTGGAGTCGTATAGTTTCCGCGTGCATTCGAGGAGATCAAGGGGCAAAAAACTGCGGCGGTTAGCATAGTGGGAAAAGCGGTTCTGGTGGCATGTTGCCTGGTCCGAAACTCAATATGCGCGGGCGATTTGGGGGCTCCATGACCGATACTTGCATCTCGAGCAACACTCCGCCCACGCCGACTCCGTACGACCCCTCGGACGGGATTTCCGTGACCTCATCCGGCGTCGGAGACGCTATCGACAACGCTGACTTTGAGACTGGGTGCAGTTTAACGACACCAACAAGCGAGTTACGGTCTCCTTCAATCAGCATGGACGCCCACTACGGTCGCCTGAACACGAGTACAGTCGACAGCGCTGTATCGGAAGGCAAGAAGTCCAAGTCGTTTGATTTTGCAGCGGAAGTAGAGTCCGCGCAGCGTCGCCAGCGTGGTTACTTGCAGCAGTGCTCGATCAGTTGGCAACACGTCTCGTACATCATCCAGCCCAAAACGCGCTGGTTTCCAGGTCGATTCGCACGCAGCAGCTCCGATCAGCAGCGACGGCTTGAACTCGAACGTCGGCAGCCTCGCAAAATCCTGAAGAACGTGTGGGGTCGATCGGGGCCTGGGGATCTTACAGCTATCATCGGTCCGTCCGGAGCCGGCAAAACAACGCTGTTGGACATCCTCGCCGACCGTGTGCCGCCAGGAGGTCCCCGAGTACGAGTCGAGGGCATTGTGGACGTGAATGGCCAGCCTCGAAACCCACGCACCTTCCATTCGATCATGAACTACGTCTCGCAAGACATGGCATTTCTCGGGTCGTTTTCGGTTCTGGAAACGCTCCAAATCGCGGCAGGTCTTGGGCTGCCAAGTCACGTCCCCATTCTTACGCGTGAGTCCCGCGTACAAGACGTTATCGACGCCATGGGGCTACGGACTTGCATGAACGCAAACGTTGGAGATGTCTTCCACAAAGGGATCTCATCGGGGCAGCGCAAGAGACTGGGGATTGCTGTGGAACTTCTCTCAGATCCGGCCTTGCTCCTTCTTGACGAGCCTACCTCCGGTCTTGACGCATCCTCGGCGCGTAGTGTCATGCAGCACATCGAACGCCTCTGCCAGGAGGGCGGCAAGAACGTGATATGCACAATTCACCAGCCATCGTCCTCCGTGTTCGAAATGCTGACCAACCTGGTGATCCTGAGCAACGGCGAACTGGTGTACTTTGGTCCAGCAGCAGCAGCGCTCACTCACTTCTTCTCCTTGGGGTACGTGTGTCCAATGTACTCCAATCCAGCCGAGTACTTCGTCCACTTGGTGAACCTGGATTTCCACGCCGGTTTGCATCTTGCGCCTTTCGTCCGAGCTCTTGAGGAAGGATCAGAGCCCCAGCGTCTGCGTGTCGACATAGCGCGAGATCGCTCGATGCGGGACGTGAATTTGATCAACTACGAAATGCTCCGGGCCTTGCGCCCCTCGAGACTCGACCAGTTCTGCGTGCTGTTGCAACGGAATCTGACCAACAATTGGCGTCATCCGGGCGTGTTCTGGCTGCGTGTGCTCATGTACATCCTGCTGTCATTCATGGTCGGTACGATGTACTTGAGCTCGAACCAGAAAATCACAAGCGCTGCCATGGTCCCTCTGCTCTTCTACGTGCAGGCCTTCCTCGTGTTCATGTCCGTTGCAGCTTTACCAGCTCTTCTGGAGCAACGAGCTGTGCTGGAACGGGAAGTGCGCTCGCATTCACTGCACCTCGCAAGCTACACGACTGCCAACCTCCTCGGAGCACTGCCCGGCATCACCTTTATCTCGGTATTGGCGTCCTTCATCGTAGTGTACTTCGCTCACGTGCACTCGCTCGGGTCTTTCTTCCTCAACTTGACGTTGTCACTCGTCACTGCCGAGTCGATGATGCATCTGCTCGGAGCTGCCGTGCCGCACTACATCATGGGCATTGCACTGGGAGCCGGTCTCTTCGGTATGTTCATGCTCTGCGAAGGCTTCATGGTGCCGTTCTCCGCCATCCCTGCGTACTGGAAATGGGGCTACTACATTGCCTTCCACACGTACTCGTTCGAGTCGTTCATGTACGAGCACTTCTCTCAGGAGGATACGGAGGAAGCGTGGGAACTGCTCAAGAGCTACGGCATGGAAAACGTCAACGTATCGCGCAACATGTGCATTCTCCTAGGCTACGCGTTAGTGCTGCAGCTCACCGGGATCCTCGTGCTGGTACTACGCTTTGGTAGACATAAGCACCGGTAGTCTAATGACAAAAATGTACCAACATCTAACCACCTCTGTTGGGACTTGTTGACGCAAAAGATAACGTGCAGCCGACTACTCGAGACGATGTTGAAGGCGGCGATAAAGATCTCTGGCGTCTACGTCGGATGCCTGTCCAAGTTCGCCCGAAGGACACACAGTCGGTCATCACCGACGTGATTGTATGATGGCATGCGTCGTGAGCTCCAACGCAGGCATTTTTAACGCCTGACTCTGTGGTTTACAGGGCGATGAAAGTCAGAAGGGCAAAATGCTGAGTACAGGGCCCATACTCGCGCTTATGGACGTGGTGGCTGGATCCAACGCGTATCGGTAGGAAGAGATCGACGGATAATTGTCCAAATCTAACCACGTTTTGAATGTCTGACAGACTGTCCATGGGGGCAGCAGCGACCATTTCATTCGACCGCGTGGACTTGGTGAAGCCCGTGTTTCACGGGGACCATGTGCGACCGGAAGGGGAGGTCATCGGACTGGGAAAATCGTCCATGGCAGTGCAAGTGAGCACGTTTCGCCACGATCTCGTGACCGACACGCTCCAGCACACACACGACGCAATCATCACGATGGTAGCTATCAACCGGTTCGGGCGGCCACGGAAGGGCTTGCCGAAGCTCTTCGATGCGGACCATGCCGAATATTGCTTGGAAATGAGCGAGCTAGCTGAACAACGAAAGGAGCTATCGATGCAGTGGAGGTTGGAACAAGATGCAGTGGATGGACTCGCGTTTGTAAAGCAGTCAGACCTGTTACCAGCTGAGAGTAAAGCCGTATCTGTGAGCGACACGGAGGTCGAAGTACGCAACTGTTTCCTGCCTCGCAATCTCAATCCCCACGACACGGTCTTCGGTGGCGATCTACTGTCGTGGATGGTACGATTCCTTGCTTGAGTCATGGACAGATTGCAGCTTGTCATTCATGTATACCGTCACAGGACAAGATCGCCTTGCACTGCGCTCAGAAGTTCACCAGATCCGAGAAAATGGTGACTATAGCCATGAATCGCGTGCTGTTCAAGCTGCCAATTCGGATGCTTGACATGGTGAGGATGCGTGCGCGCGTCGTCAACGTCGAGTAAGTGGGCAATGCAGTTGCTATAATAGCAGCAAGAACTGACAAGTTGCTGCATTGTAGTCACTTCCACCTCGAAGTTGAGGTCGAGGTGTTCATCCACTCGGTCATGGACGGCGACGAGCACAAGTCGCACAGCGGGTACGGCAGCTGAAGTTTTACACATTCGCACTACTTGACCAACGTTGCTGCATGTAGCTTCTTCACCGTGCTCAAATTGGATGACAAGGTCAAGTTCAAGCTGATCGAGAAGGGTCTCAAGGTCGACGAGCGCATCCAGGACGAGATGCGAGTGCTCCTGAAGGCCCAGAAACGACTCAAGTTTGAGGAAGAAGATACAAACCTGTACGCACTCAAGACGCAAATCCTGTCCGGCGAGTTTGCAGCAGATCGACGCACGCATGTGTGAGGGCACCGACAAAGCGAAGCCGTTCAAGCAACCTCAAGTCGAGTTGACACTATAAAACGTCACTTTCATTGCTAAACATGAAGTAGGAGACCAGACGAGGGTCCTCAAGCCGGCGACGAGCTCTCTGGCTCTGCTCCAGGCTCCGCAATCACTGTCGTCATGAGTGGTGCAGTTGGCTCGTCGGATACCTCGCAGTCTTTGTCGCATTCCTTCTCGCTGTTCTTCATCTTAATGGGGTCAAGCTGTGGGAGCTCGACGAACCGATCGCGTTGCGACGCATTCTGCAGCTTGGTAAGTGTCCGTAGACCCAGCACAAACTCTCCAACGATGCAAAGTAGCAGCATCGTCGACGTGAACCCAATGCTGCCCACAAACACGAGCCCTGCAGCACACGACAACGTCGAATCAGCCAGCACCTTCGACACCGTCTTAGCTGTCGTCCACTTACCGACGTAGTGCCATGGGGAGACCGGGTCGCAGTGCTCCAGCTCCACAGACACCCTGATGGGCCCGTCATCTTGAGCCAAATCGTCCTCGCTGGCGTTCGACCACCTCGCGACCACTAAATTGTAGACCGTCGCCTTCGACAGCCCTTCCTGCAGTTGGTAGCAACTCAGCACGTTGTGGCACGCGTGGCTGTCTCCCAGAGCTGCCAAGTTGCTCATCGTCTCGTTGCTTGCTTCAGTCGTCGAGTCCTGCAGTCTTCGGCCGCCTTTGAGGTCTCTCGAGTCGTAGAAGAGCACCTCGAGCGGCTGGGGAGACACGATGTTCATGGTGTAGCACGTGTGGCCGAATAGCGTGAGCAGGAACCGCTCGGACTTGCCCAGCAGCAGCTCGTCCTCACACGGCACTCGCACCTGTCCGTCCTTGGTACACGACCGAAGCGCTAAGCAAGTCCCAACGTAACGCAAGTCGTCACTTCACACCCTTGGAAGCACACACCCACTACGACATCCTACCGTCACCCGACTGAGCCAGCAGCACGCCCAGCACGAATACCAACCTCGTGTTCATGACAACGACTTGTGCGGTCTCACCAAACGAGCGAATGATCGGCCGAACCGCCGTGGTTTGAGCTCAAAGATCGCTGGTCTGTCGCACTACAGGTGCAAGTCACGCCATCGCCAATCCTTGAGGAGTCAAAGCGATCGAGTGGCGGTGACTCAAGCGATGGAGAGCGACTCGACCGCGTCCATGGAGACCGTGCGCGTGTTCAAGTACGCGGCCATGGTGGTTCTGCTGGTGATCACGGGCGTGTCGGCCTTGCTGCCCCTGTGGGTGTCGAGCCACGGCACCCGCAGAGCGCAGAACCTACTGAGTCGGAAGCTGCCGTTCGCGACGGCCGGCGTCTTCCTGGGCTCCGGACTGCTGCATCTGCTGCCGGACGCCGTCAAGCTGTACGACGAGGTGGTAGCCCGCATGGAGACGCCCCCGCATTGGATGACGACGTTCCCGAGCGTCTACCTGCTCTGTGCACTGGGCTGCTACATCGTCTGGAGCGTGGACCTGCTCAACATGGGCAACTCGGGCAAACTCATGGCCGTTGCGAGTGCGGCGCGCCCCGACTGTACGTGCATCCTGCAGGGTATGGACAAGTGGTGAGGGGAGTAATGAGGCTTTGGTGGAGCAGATGAGACCAGCATGTACCGAGTGCAGATCCCGTCGGTCACGTCGTTCGGGTGGCGTAGTCGGTCGGTCTCCGTGGACGGCAAGGAGCGGTTCTACTCGTGCTCGTGCGGCAGCGTGCCGTCGCCGTCGCTCTTCCACCGCGCAGCCAAGACGGAGGAAGGCACGTGTCTGCTTACGCAGAGCGGCGTCAAGGTGCGTTAGATCTACTGGCAGCATTGTTGTGGTTCCTTGCTGAGCGCTGTCGAGGGCAGGTGGTGAACAGCACGTCGGGGCCTCAGGTCGTGATGGAGTACGAGTCCGCGGCGACGGAGCTGCTACAGGAGGATCATCAAGCCGAGTCGGATGCCACAGTTAGCGAGCACATTGTGTTCTCCGGCGACAGGTACAGCGACAAGCTACTCGGCCGATGAAGCGCGGACGGACGCTAACCCTTGTGCTTGGTGCCAGTTATTTCCTCCCTTATTTATTAGCTGCGCTCTTCTCGGTGCACTCGCTCATCGCGGGCTTCGCGTTGGGCGTCAATCACTCCATGAACCGGACGGCCATCGCTACCACCGTCGCCATCTTCAGCCACAAGGTAGGGAAAAGGCGGCTATTGGCTGACCAAGTTGAAGTGGGCAGTTACTGACTGCCATGGATGTTGTGCCGCAGTTCATCGAGGCCATGTCTGTGGGCGCCAACTTCGCCAAGGCCAAGAGCAGCATCGCAGCGCAGCGGTCCATCGCCGTGCTCACGCTCTACAGCTGCATGACGCCACTAGGCATCTTCCTGGGGATGGTACTGTCCGAGTCTCTCCGCGGCAGCAGCGCGCTGGCCATGGAGGCCGTGGCGCTGAGCATTGCGGCCGGAAGCTTCATCTACCTGGCCTTCCACGAGCTCTCGGAGGAGAACGCGAGCCAGGAGACCAACGCCGTCGAGAAGCTCGCGCTC
>AWVV02006442.1:0-15863 GCA_000500205.2 Phytophthora lateralis | reverse complement strand
CGTGACGCACGCAGCAGCCACGGGAGACGGCGAGGTTTTTGCAACCTTTGACTTGGCACGGAGGAGTGTGGGTCTTGCGTGGACGAGTGGCGTCGCTGGTCGTCACTGTAGTCGACGAGGTGTCGGACTGCTCGTCGTCGCTGGAGCTAAAGCACTCGGAGCACAGCGCCGCCATGGACATGCTCGGGCGCGCACGCTTGTTGTTGGCGCTGTTGACGTAGCATCGGAGGTCGCTGCGGCGCTTCTCGAGCGGAGCCATGTACGGTGCCACCAAACGACGGCGGTAAGAGAACGAGACTGGAGAGCGCTCGGGGCTGCTCGTGATGGGCGACAAGTACGTCGAGGGCGACATGGGCGCACGTTCGGGTGTCGTGGGGGCCTGGACCGACGACGGGTTCAGGAGGAACGCAATGTCAGCTTTGCACATTCGGCTTTGGTGGTTGCTTGTGTGAATGTGGTGAATTCAATTGTGGGATCTGATCGAAGCACGATAGAAGTCGCAAAGACGTCGGACACGCGTAAATACCGGCGCGTGTTTATTTTTGACAAAGCGCATTCAGATTCGAGGCGGTGCCGCTGGGCAGATGCTGCTGCTGTAGCTTGCGTCTCACTTGGTCGACCCCTTCGCAGGCAAAAAGCGGTCGTGGAGATCAACGGGTGCACTATGAGCCACTCGCTGCAATGTGCCTCGAATGTCAAGGCATAGCCAAGACTTGACTGCGACGGCGGCATGACCTCCACTTAGCCAAGTGGGGGCTCTCTCTGAGCAATCCTTCATCCCGTTGATTCGCGTTAATAAAAGCGCGTATGCTCTGCTGCACTTGACTTAGACACGCAGCACCGCCAGAAAACTTCAGCTTCTGCGACGAAGCAGTGCAGCCAGCGGATGTTTCCGCTTGGGTAAGAGTGTGAAGTCGATCTTGGCGGGCGATCGGAATCCGATGGCACAGCCGTGGATAGGCCCTACTTCATCGTTTTAATCGCTGCCTTCAACGACCAGGTGAGCAGATTGGAGCAGAACGTCGGATTTCCGGCATCATTGCTTTGTCAGACAAATCCGTTCACTCGAGGCACCAGGCCGCAATGCATGTATCCCACAGGATGAAAATGCGAGGATCAAGCGCTTGGTGTGCTTCCACTTCATGTATTGCGATAAATAACAACGTTGTTCTCACTATATCTACTCCCTAGAGGCTTATGTTGGCGTACGAGTTCTCGACGTCCGAACTCGGCTTCGAGTGGTGAACGCAGTAGTAGCCGTACTTCTGGTACGAGCGGCGGCTGCAGCCTTCCAGCTTGCACCGGTTGCCGCCGCCGTGGGCCCAGCAATGCCCGCCCTGAGTGGACACCTTGGTACAGTCCGGGGTTTCACAGATCCGACCACCGCCGTGAGACCAGCAGTGGCCGTAACGCTTGGCCTTCTTGGTGCAGCCAGGCTCGGTGCACGTCTTATAGCCGCCGTGCTGGAAGCAACGCTGGTAGAGCTTGGCACGCTTGCAGCAACCGGCCACAGCGCAGCGCGAGCCACCGCCGTGACGGACGCAGCAGCCACGGGAGACGGCCAGATTCTTGCAACCGTCGACTTGGCACGGCGGGGTGCGTGTCTTGCGCACTCGCGTCTTGCCGCCCTGAAGAAGGGTCGATGGACGCGAAGACGTCGAGCTGTGCTCCTCTTCGCAGAGTTCACTGCTCGCTACTGACGATGCAGGCGACGCGTTGCGGCTAGAGTTCGAGCTGTTGGTGGCGTACATCGCAGCGAGCGACAACAAGGGGAGGCGAGTGTTGTCGACGCCGTAGCAGCGTACACTGCTGAAGCGCTTTTGATGCGCGGACTCGTACGAGGTCGGCATCTTATGAGTGGGTGAGAACGAGAGCGCAGCTCGCTCCGGGAATCGCTCTACGGGCGAGAGGCTCCGGAAGAGCGACATCGGAGGCGGAGTCGCGGGAGGCGTCACAATGCTGTCCTGGGTGCGAGCCTCGGGCGTGTGACAGCTCAACATCTGAGCTTGAGCCTTCGGGTTCAGGAGGAAGGCGATGTCAGCCTTGCCGTTCATTCTGTTTGTAGTTGCGAGAGGGTCTGTCGGGGATGGCGGCAAATTCGGTTGTGAGGAACGACCGGCAGTGCGAGCGCACGAAGGCGTCAATATCCGACGTCGAGAAACGTACGATGCGTGCGCTAGATGCCGCATTGTGCATTAGAAGCAGCAGGCGCGTGTCCGGTTACCAGCTCTGGATTCGCGTGCGTGGTGGCGCGTGAGCGCGACGAGCGCTCGCCATGACGTCGGTGACTTAGGTGGCCGCTGAGGTGAGACCAGGTGGTAGTGCGCTGGAAGCAGCTTTCAGCAATAGCAGTTCCGTGCACCGATACAGACTCAACACGCTGCCCCGCGGTCGAACTGAGGTTGCACGACAAGGATAAAGGCCAATGGCGCGCGTTCGCGATTCGTGCACTCAACAGCGCTCACACACATCCTAGCGCGCTCAGATTTAGCGAGGACCCCGAGCAATTCTAGTGGTGATGGCGACGGCACCTTCAGCACTGCATCCTGCTCGTTTGACGCAAGAGAGACAGGACTCGCGACAACAAAGGCTGCTTGGGGCGACCATCGTGATTGCCGGGTTTCCGGCGGTGTAGTGACACGCAACGTCCACTCCTGGATCGGAATCATGCTGCTCGTGCCGAATGCTGGTGGTGCCTTTGTCGCTTCAAACTTTACTCTGCGGGTGAGCGTGGACGATCGGTTTCTCGACGGGCACCTGCCAGCCAGTCAGCAGCGTCCTCCGGAGTCCAAACGCCAAGCAGCCGACGCGATTGCTATGCTTTGACGCCGAGGGTATACGTGCCAGAAAGTCCGGCCAGCAGCGAGCTGCTATTTTACTAAGCTTAGTACAAACCTTGTCTATGAGTGCTGCTCGCCAGAAGGCGGTGCCGCACCCAGTTTCATCCGACCTCGGAACACGAGTTCCCCAGGTCACGCAAGCGCCTTGTGTTTTTCTACGCTGGATACTCAACTTGACGACGAGGGGTTCACCAGTGTGCCCGTGGACCATTTTTTGACGCAGTGACCAAACGAAATTATCTTTTGTTGGTTTTGTGCATGTGCAGCATTTTTTTAAACTGGTCGGCTACTACGTAGTATTTATTATACCTTTGGTACTTTCAGGAGTCACATGGAGTTCCGTTCTGGCATGTTCACTCTCATGCTACCGTTTCAAATTCATCCTGCCGCGTTGGCCTCATGGGTGTGCGCTGACAGCAGCATCGTAGACTACTCGTCGTCAAGTCGAGCCGCTAGTGTAGAAAAGCACCAAGTGCTCGCTTGTGTCCTTGGCTATCTAGTTTCGGAGGCGAGACAAGTCGAGCCATAGGCTTGGCTTTGCGTGCATTGTTGCCGGCTACGACCACGCGGCACCCATAGACAAGTGGGCCAGTGCGTGGTTTGTGGGGCTTGGTCATGCCGCACCGCGTCGCATTTCTGAGAGCAGGATCTTAGTGGTGTTTGAATGCCAAACGCTGCTGGCATTGACGTGGAAGAGAACGATGGTGATGACTCGCAACTACTGCAGAAATACTGTAGCTAGTCAACTGGTCAATTGCCCGTACAACCATTTTACGCATTGTCAGATGCACCAGTTCATCTGCATGCATGTGGGGCTTGGTCATGCCGCACCGCGCCGCATTTCTGAGAGCAGGATCTTAGTGGTGCTTGAATGCCAATATCAAACTCAAAAATCTTTGCTCGATCGCAAAAAACAGTTTTTGTTTATTTTTAGCGACGAACCTTTTTTTTGGGGGGGGGGGCTAGAGTTTTTTTTGTTTTGATGTAAGCCAAACTAAATACTTTATAATGTTGGGTCAAATTTGTGTTGACCCAAAACAGCATCGCAAATGTAGACGAATTGACGTCGAGCACCGCCGTACCTTTGGTTTCGTTTGCACGCCCGCAGCAAGGTTGTATTCCAAGCAGGCCGTGGACCACGACCTGCTTAACCTTTAGCATAAAGCTCGCTTGGTTCTAGGTCCGCTGCCACCACGAACCACCATGCCAACGCATTTTGCTCCACCCGGCACCATCGTCCGCCCAAGGCTCTGCGGCAGCGAAGACAAGCACGCTGCGAAAAAACCGCGCACCTTCTTATCGGTGACGGTGTTTGCCGCTCAACGACAGTCCCTGCATCTCGAGCCCTGCATGAGGACGCCAGGGCCCAACGGTAGCCGTGACCATCCAAGTCGCGTTAAACCTGCTCCTGTCCAATGTCGGCACTTTCAAGGAGTAACCCCGATGGACTCCTTTACGAGCGTGACATCGATGCAGTCGACGCGACGACGACGGGCGCTGCGCGTGTCAAACCACCAGTCAACGTGCTGATCCGTATCTGGTTTCGCGGACTTGGTCTGCAGAGACTGTATGTACACGCTTTACACCCCCGAATGCCACGATATCAGCCTTAAGAGAGTGTCCAACCCCATCTCGGTGTTTGACACGCGCCCAGTCCGATAAGCGCAAGCAGCAGATCCTCGTGTCTTGGTGCTCTTTTAGGCGCGTGCTAGTCGTCGGCGTGCACCACCAGAAGCCTGTGATTGGTAGCGTGCCGCACGCCTGCCGGGCAATCGATGGGCAACTGGGCAACCACGACGGCAGCAGAGACCAGCTGGGGCGGAGGACACCTCGGCAAGATCCTGGCCGGACCACCCGAACCGGCGTCGGCCAATCGCGGCCCGCCATTGTTGACAGGCGCGTGTCTGCACCGTCGGAAGCGCCATACAAAAACCAAGTCAGTCCGAGCGTGTGCCGGCACGCTCGAGCGGGCCAATCAGCGGCCGGGTTGCCACGCGCCTGGAAGTTCCAGTGGAACCTCGAAGTCTCGAGCGCGTGCTGTCAACGCTGGAGTGACCGCTTCCGGCCCGCAGCGAGGGTCATTCCCCTTTGAAGCGGTTCGCAATGCTTTCGTCTCTGTGACCACAACTGAATTGTCGCCGTCGAGCGCATACCCGCACCTACCTCCACCACGATGAACAGCAAGTCGGACATCTCGTTCCTGCTGAACCCGCAGCCGAACGCCTGCAGCTCTGTACTGCGGGTGCAGGTGTCTCCCCCCATGACTCCGCCGCCTAGCGCGTTCGCGCGTCTGGCCGCCATGGCGCAGAGTCCGGACGCCACAGCCACGTCGTCGCTGCTGCTGCTGGGTTCGTGCATCGCGCCGCTCGAGAAGATGAACAGATGCCACAGCATTGCCACGAGGAAGACGCTGATGCCGGCGTTGTCGCTGGCTGCACTGTGTGAGGCCAGCAGTGTGAGCAGCTACAGCAGTTGCAGTTGTAGCAGCGACGAGGAAGAAGAAGCCGCTACAGCCGCATCAGCAACCGCCACAACTTCGACACAAGCAGCAGCCACTGACGCAGCGGCGCAGACTTCACAGACAGCAGCGACGGCACCGGCCGCCAAGCCCAAGACCAAAGCCACCAAGACCAAGACCAAGACCGTCCGCCGCACGCGCGTTCGTAAGAACCGCACGCCGCCCTGCCAGGTGGACGGGTGCACGAACATCGCCGTGTCTCGCGGCTGCTGCGTACGCCACGGCGGCGGCTCGCGCTGCACAGTGGAGGGCTGTCCGAACCGCGCCAAGCTGTACAAGCGGTGCTTCCAGCACGGCGGCTTCAAGACGTGCGCGACGGAGGGTTGCACGAAGAAGGCGAAGCGCTACGGCCACTGCTGGTCGCACGGCGGCGGCCGCATCTGCGAGATCCCCGGGTGCGAGAAGGTGTCGACGCAGGGCGGGCTGTGCTGGGCGCACGGCGGCGGCAACCGGTGCAAGCTGGAGGGTTGCAGTCGACGGTCGTACCAGAAGTACGGCTACTATTGCGTAGACCACGCGTCGCTGAGCAAGGGCGAGTCGGCGTGAGGCTTTCGTGTTGGTGACCGTGTGAGCGACTTCAACGTATGAAGCTGTCGCCTTGGGCAGTCGAGTCGAAGTTGAAGTAGTCGGTAGCATTTTTGCCTACACATTGTTGTAGGCGGGTACAGTAGTTTCTAGTCTGGTGATCACTATTTATCTGGCATCGAGCCGAGTGAGATGAATTCACATTCTTTTTGTTTTTGAAGTTTTGAAGTTACTTCGGGTAGTAATAGCTTGCTTTGGTTGTGGTATATACCCGCTGTCACGCTTACAGAACTAGAGACAAACTAAGTAATCGTACAGGGGACATATTTTTTTTAATAAGAAGAATGGGTGAGGTGTGTTGTGTTACCACTCTTTACAAGAAGAGGAGACATGTTGCCGTGTTTCGTGTTGACACAAGACAGCGAATGTGCTAGTTGTGATCGCAATACCACAGGCTCAACGCATCGCATGAACTGGGTTGACAGGTTCCAATCTAGCCATCAACGCAGGAAGTCCAAGTTCATGTTGTCATCAACTCATCAATCTTACGCAGCGTTATCTCTGGAGCTGGTGACCACAAACAAGACTCACTGCTTGCTCGGAGGGTCCAGGTCGTAGTAGTCAACATGGGCCCCAGTCTCGTACTCACCGCTAACAGCAAGCTTCACTCCGCGTTGCGAAGACTGGGCTGGTGGGATAAGAGTGCCTTGCGCCTTCATGTCCGCGAATTGTTCCCGAAGCTCCGGGTCCACACGTGATGACTCACGGATCGTCTTCTGCATGTCCGTGTCCATCGGGCCAGGAGAGTACTGCAGAACTCGAACCTTGCCAATCGCAGCCTGCTCCGTTGCGACCACGCGGTGGTGCATCTCGCGCGCCGCCTTGCCAGTGCAATACATAATGTGCGTCTTGAACGGCTCAATGCCACACAGCGACGTGATGTTGACAATCACGAGCTGCGAGCTCTTCTCCTCACCGACTGAAGTCGATGCCAGCAGCTCGTCGCGCGAGGCTCCATAGACATCGAGGAAGCGCTTGTTGAGCCACAGTACCGACGTCACATTGAGCTCCCAGTACTGCGCCAACTCCGTCGGCGAAGACGCGCACTCTTGGGCCAATCCTAACTGACCCAGTGATCCCGCATTGTGTACGAGGAACACTTGGTCGTAGCTCTGCGCTGCTAAGTGCAGCAGTACTTGGTCCACCTTCTGCGTGTAGTCGGCAGCGTCACTCAGGTCCACGCACTGGAGGAAGCAGCGCAACTCCCCCGTCGACGCTGCTTTTTGCCATTCCGTGCGTGCCAATCGCTCGGTTTCCTTGAGATCCTCCTCACTGCGAGCCCAGAGGTAGAGGTCCGCGTTCTGCGCCTTCAACTCACGCACAAAGTCCAGCGTGAGGCAGCGACCGAAGCCCCGCGACGCCCCCGTCATCAGTACAGCTGACGTGGTCATGTTCGATATTAAAATGACGTAGTGGAGGTTGCATATGAGATAGCGTAGTGTACATCATAGTTTTTTGGAAAGATTCAAAAACGGGTTGAGAATGGCGCGAGGAAGTGTCGACGGAGACCCCGCGAGTCCCTCGGAGCCCCGCGTGCGCCAGCGGTTTGGCCACGAGGAAGACCAACTGTTGATTATGCAGGTGAAGGAGGACGCCCCGTACAAAGCGCGGCACGGGGCTATCGGCGGCACATGGGACGTCGTGGCCGAGAAACTCAACGGACACGCGGACTTCCACATGAGGCCCATCAAGGGCACGACAGCCAAGGCGCGGTTTGATACATTGATAGCTAGACACCGCGTGTGGAAGGAGGCGGCCAGCGTGTCCGGCTCGGAGGAGCCCGACAGCGTCTACCGTCAGGTCATGAACGAGCTGGTGGCCGAGATCGACGCCCGTGTCAAGGGCGCGAAGGAGGGCGAGGAAGACGCGGTAGAACCCACCGCGGAACCTCGCACACGACTGGGTAAGCGCCGCGCGAGCTCGGACAATGCAGTGGCCGAGTTAGAGCGGCGAGAGGTTGCAGCGCTGCACCGCCCGAGCATGGAACAGATTCTGAACGACGCAGCCGAGTCGGATCGATCCCCAGAGGTCGCGTCGCCGGTGGCTAAGGAACCTGCACAGATGCATGAACAGACACCGGTTGTTGGAGATCTAGTGACGGTGCATCAAGCCATGGCGGAGCTGCTCAAGATGCAGGAAGCCATCGCGCTGCGTCCGAGTGACGCCCGCGTCATTGAGCTGGAGAAGCAGAACGAAGCGAGACTCCGCGAAGAGGGGGAAAAGACAAAGCAACGCTCTCTCGAACTTCAAATCGAGATTGAGCGCACCAAGAGAAGGCAGTTGGAGCTCGAGTTCGAGAGAGAAGAGCGAAAGAAAGACCGCGAGGAACAGACCAAGCTCATTGCGAGCTTGCTGCAGCGTCTGGAGCCGAAGAAGGACGAACCAGGGAGTTGATAGGTGTGAAGGCGGTAGTCTCGTGTACGTACATGCATTACATTGAAAACCGAGTACTTGGGGAACTTTTGGAAGTTACGGATTACGCTTTTGTTTTGACTTGATACAGTCCATGAACATGTTGACAAATTACCGTTGTGTTGCTGGCACATTCAATTTGGAGTCCTCCAACCATAGTGAGTCGCATCGAACATGACCACGTCAGCTGTACTGATGACGGGGGCGTCGCGGGGCTTCGGTCGCTGCCTCACGCTGGACTTTGTGCGTGAGTTGAAGGCGCAGAACGCGGACCTCTACCTCTGGGCTCGCAGTGAGGAGGATCTCAAGGAAACCGAGCGATTGGCACGCACGGAATGGCAAAAAGCAGCGTCGACGGGGGAGTTGCGCTGCTTCCTCCAGTGCGTGGACCTGAGTGACGCTGCCGACTACACGCAGAAGGTGGACCAAGTACTGCTGCACTTAGCAGCGCAGAGCTACGACCAAGTGTTCCTCGTACACAATGCGGGATCACTGGGTCAGTTAGGATTGGCCCAAGAGTGCGCGTCTTCGCCGACGGAGTTGGCGCAGTACTGGGAGCTCAATGTGACGTCGGTACTGTGGCTCAACAAGCGCTTCCTCGATGTCTATGGAGCCTCGCGCGACGAGCTGCTGGCATCGACTTCAGTCGGTGAGGAGAAGAGCTCGCAGCTCGTGATTGTCAACATCACGTCGCTGTGTGGCATTGAGCCGTTCAAGACGCACATTATGTATTGCACTGGCAAGGCGGCGCGCGAGATGCACCACCGCGTGGTCGCAACGGAGCAGGCTGCGATTGGCAAGGTTCGAGTTCTGCAGTACTCTCCTGGCCCGATGGACACGGACATGCAGAAGACGATCCGTGAGTCATCACGTGTGGACCCGGAGCTTCGGGAACAATTCGCGGACATGAAGGCGCAAGGCACTCTTATCCCACCAGCCCAGTCTTCGCAACGCGGAGTGAAGCTTGCTGTTAGCGGTGAGTACGAGACTGGGGCCCATGTTGACTACTACGACCTGGACCCTCCGAGCAAGCAGTGAGTCTTGTTTGTGGTCACCAGCTCCAGAGATAACGCTGCGTAAGATTGATGAGTTGATGACAACATGAACTTGGACTTCCTGCGTTGATGGCTAGATTGGAACCTGTCAACCCAGTTCATGCGATGCGTTGAGCCTGTGGTATTGCGATCACAACTAGCACATTCGCTGTCTTGTGTCAACACGAAACACGGCAACATGTCTCCTCTTCTTGTAAAGAGTGGTAACACAACACACCTCACCCATTCTTCTTATTAAAAAAAATATGTCCCCTGTACGATTACTTAGTTTGTCTCTAGTTCTGTAAGCGTGACAGCGGGTATATACCACAACCAAAGCAAGCTATTACTACCCGAAGTAACTTCAAAACTTCAAAAACAAAAAGAATGTGAATTCATCTCACTCGGCTCGATGCCAGATAAATAGTGATCACCAGACTAGAAACTACTGTACCCGCCTACAACAATGTGTAGGCAAAAATGCTACCGACTACTTCAACTTCGACTCGACTGCCCAAGGCGACAGCTTCATACGTTGAAGTCGCTCACACGGTCACCAACACGAAAGCCTCACGCCGACTCGCCCTTGCTCAGCGACGCGTGGTCTACGCAATAGTAGCCGTACTTCTGGTACGACCGTCGACTGCAACCCTCCAGCTTGCACCGGTTGCCGCCGCCGTGCGCCCAGCACAGCCCGCCCTGCGTCGACACCTTCTCGCACCCGGGGATCTCGCAGATGCGGCCGCCGCCGTGCGACCAGCAGTGGCCGTAGCGCTTCGCCTTCTTCGTGCAACCCTCCGTCGCGCACGTCTTGAAGCCGCCGTGCTGGAAGCACCGCTTGTACAGCTTGGCGCGGTTCGGACAGCCCTCCACTGTGCAGCGCGAGCCGCCGCCGTGGCGTACGCAGCAGCCGCGAGACACGGCGATGTTCGTGCACCCGTCCACCTGGCAGGGCGGCGTGCGGTTCTTACGAACGCGCGTGCGGCGGACGGTCTTGGTCTTGGTCTTGGTGGCTTTGGTCTTGGGCTTGGCGGCCGGTGCCGTCGCTGCTGTCTGTGAAGTCTGCGCCGCTGCGTCAGTGGCTGCTGCTTGTGTCGAAGTTGTGGCGGTTGCTGATGCGGCTGTAGCGGCTTCTTCTTCCTCGTCGCTGCTACAACTGCAACTGCTGTAGCTGCTCACACTGCTGGCCTCACACAGTGCAGCCAGCGACAACGCCGGCATCAGCGTCTTCCTCGTGGCAATGCTGTGGCATCTGTTCATCTTCTCGAGCGGCGCGATGCACGAACCCAGCAGCAGCAGCGACGACGTGGCTGTGGCGTCCGGACTCTGCGCCATGGCGGCCAGACGCGCGAACGCGCTAGGCGGCGGAGTCATGGGGGGAGACACCTGCACCCGCAGTACAGAGCTGCAGGCGTTCGGCTGCGGGTTCAGCAGGAACGAGATGTCCGACTTGCTGTTCATCGTGGTGGAGGTAGGTGCGGGTATGCGCTCGACGGCGACAATTCAGTTGTGGTCACAGAGACGAAAGCATTGCGAACCGCTTCAAAGGGGAATGACCCTCGCTGCGGGCCGGAAGCGGTCACTCCAGCGTTGACAGCACGCGCTCGAGACTTCGAGGTTCCACTGGAACTTCCAGGCGCGTGGCAACCCGGCCGCTGATTGGCCCGCTCGAGCGTGCCGGCACACGCTCGGACTGACTTGGTTTTTGTATGGCGCTTCCGACGGTGCAGACACGCGCCTGTCAACAATGGCGGGCCGCGATTGGCCGACGCCGGTTCGGGTGGTCCGGCCAGGATCTTGCCGAGGTGTCCTCCGCCCCAGCTGGTCTCTGCTGCCGTCGTGGTTGCCCAGTTGCCCATCGATTGCCCGGCAGGCGTGCGGCACGCTACCAATCACAGGCTTCTGGTGGTGCACGCCGACGACTAGCACGCGCCTAAAAGAGCACCAAGACACGAGGATCTGCTGCTTGCGCTTATCGGACTGGGCGCGTGTCAAACACCGAGATGGGGTTGGACACTCTCTTAAGGCTGATATCGTGGCATTCGGGGGTGTAAAGCGTGTACATACAGTCTCTGCAGACCAAGTCCGCGAAACCAGATACGGATCAGCACGTTGACTGGTGGTTTGACACGCGCAGCGCCCGTCGTCGTCGCGTCGACTGCATCGATGTCACGCTCGTAAAGGAGTCCATCGGGGTTACTCCTTGAAAGTGCCGACATTGGACAGGAGCAGGTTTAACGCGACTTGGATGGTCACGGCTACCGTTGGGCCCTGGCGTCCTCATGCAGGGCTCGAGATGCAGGGACTGTCGTTGAGCGGCAAACACCGTCACCGATAAGAAGGTGCGCGGTTTTTTCGCAGCGTGCTTGTCTTCGCTGCCGCAGAGCCTTGGGCGGACGATGGTGCCGGGTGGAGCAAAATGCGTTGGCATGGTGGTTCGTGGTGGCAGCGGACCTAGAACCAAGCGAGCTTTATGCTAAAGGTTAAGCAGGTCGTGGTCCACGGCCTGCTTGGAATACAACCTTGCTGCGGGCGTGCAAACGAAACCAAAGGTACGGCGGTGCTCGACGTCAATTCGTCTACATTTGCGATGCTGTTTTGGGTCAACACAAATTTGACCCAACATTATAAAGTATTTAGTTTGGCTTACATCAAAACAAAAAAAACTCTAGCCCCCCCCCCCAAAAAAAAGGTTCGTCGCTAAAAATAAACAAAAACTGTTTTTTGCGATCGAGCAAAGATTTTTGAGTTTGATATTGGCATTCAAGCACCACTAAGATCCTGCTCTCAGAAATGCGGCGCGGTGCGGCATGACCAAGCCCCACATGCATGCAGATGAACTGGTGCATCTGACAATGCGTAAAATGGTTGTACGGGCAATTGACCAGTTGACTAGCTACAGTATTTCTGCAGTAGTTGCGAGTCATCACCATCGTTCTCTTCCACGTCAATGCCAGCAGCGTTTGGCATTCAAACACCACTAAGATCCTGCTCTCAGAAATGCGACGCGGTGCGGCATGACCAAGCCCCACAAACCACGCACTGGCCCACTTGTCTATGGGTGCCGCGTGGTCGTAGCCGGCAACAATGCACGCAAAGCCAAGCCTATGGCTCGACTTGTCTCGCCTCCGAAACTAGATAGCCAAGGACACAAGCGAGCACTTGGTGCTTTTCTACACTAGCGGCTCGACTTGACGACGAGTAGTCTACGATGCTGCTGTCAGCGCACACCCATGAGGCCAACGCGGCAGGATGAATTTGAAACGGTAGCATGAGAGTGAACATGCCAGAACGGAACTCCATGTGACTCCTGAAAGTACCAAAGGTATAATAAATACTACGTAGTAGCCGACCAGTTTAAAAAAATGCTGCACATGCACAAAACCAACAAAAGATAATTTCGTTTGGTCACTGCGTCAAAAAATGGTCCACGGGCACACTGGTGAACCCCTCGTCGTCAAGTTGAGTATCCAGCGTAGAAAAACACAAGGCGCTTGCGTGACCTGGGGAACTCGTGTTCCGAGGTCGGATGAAACTGGGTGCGGCACCGCCTTCTGGCGAGCAGCACTCATAGACAAGGTTTGTACTAAGCTTAGTAAAATAGCAGCTCGCTGCTGGCCGGACTTTCTGGCACGTATACCCTCGGCGTCAAAGCATAGCAATCGCGTCGGCTGCTTGGCGTTTGGACTCCGGAGGACGCTGCTGACTGGCTGGCAGGTGCCCGTCGAGAAACCGATCGTCCACGCTCACCCGCAGAGTAAAGTTTGAAGCGACAAAGGCACCACCAGCATTCGGCACGAGCAGCATGATTCCGATCCAGGAGTGGACGTTGCGTGTCACTACACCGCCGGAAACCCGGCAATCACGATGGTCGCCCCAAGCAGCCTTTGTTGTCGCGAGTCCTGTCTCTCTTGCGTCAAACGAGCAGGATGCAGTGCTGAAGGTGCCGTCGCCATCACCACTAGAATTGCTCGGGGTCCTCGCTAAATCTGAGCGCGCTAGGATGTGTGTGAGCGCTGTTGAGTGCACGAATCGCGAACGCGCGCCATTGGCCTTTATCCTTGTCGTGCAACCTCAGTTCGACCGCGGGGCAGCGTGTTGAGTCTGTATCGGTGCACGGAACTGCTATTGCTGAAAGCTGCTTCCAGCGCACTACCACCTGGTCTCACCTCAGCGGCCACCTAAGTCACCGACGTCATGGCGAGCGCTCGTCGCGCTCACGCGCCACCACGCACGCGAATCCAGAGCTGGTAACCGGACACGCGCCTGCTGCTTCTAATGCACAATGCGGCATCTAGCGCACGCATCGTACGTTTCTCGACGTCGGATATTGACGCCTTCGTGCGCTCGCACTGCCGGTCGTTCCTCACAACCGAATTTGCCGCCATCCCCGACAGACCCTCTCGCAACTACAAACAGAATGAACGGCAAGGCTGACATCGCCTTCCTCCTGAACCCGAAGGCTCAAGCTCAGATGTTGAGCTGTCACACGCCCGAGGCTCGCACCCAGGACAGCATTGTGACGCCTCCCGCGACTCCGCCTCCGATGTCGCTCTTCCGGAGCCTCTCGCCCGTAGAGCGATTCCCGGAGCGAGCTGCGCTCTCGTTCTCACCCACTCATAAGATGCCGACCTCGTACGAGTCCGCGCATCAAAAGCGCTTCAGCAGTGTACGCTGCTACGGCGTCGACAACACTCGCCTCCCCTTGTTGTCGCTCGCTGCGATGTACGCCACCAACAGCTCGAACTCTAGCCGCAACGCGTCGCCTGCATCGTCAGTAGCGAGCAGTGAACTCTGCGAAGAGGAGCACAGCTCGACGTCTTCGCGTCCATCGACCCTTCTTCAGGGCGGCAAGACGCGAGTGCGCAAGACACGCACCCCGCCGTGCCAAGTCGACGGTTGCAAGAATCTGGCCGTCTCCCGTGGCTGCTGCGTCCGTCACGGCGGTGGCTCGCGCTGCGCTGTGGCCGGTTGCTGCAAGCGTGCCAAGCTCTACCAGCGTTGCTTCCAGCACGGCGGCTATAAGACGTGCACCGAGCCTGGCTGCACCAAGAAGGCCAAGCGTTACGGCCACTGCTGGTCTCACGGCGGTGGTCGGATCTGTGAAACCCCGGACTGTACCAAGGTGTCCACTCAGGGCGGGCATTGCTGGGCCCACGGCGGCGGCAACCGGTGCAAGCTGGAAGGCTGCAGCCGCCGCTCGTACCAGAAGTACGGCTACTACTGCGTTCACCACTCGAAGCCGAGTTCGGACGTCGAGAACTCGTACGCCAACATAAGCCTCTAGGGAGTAGATATAGTGAGAACAACGTTGTTATTTATCGCAATACATGAAGTGGAAGCACACCAAGCGCTTGATCCTCGCATTTTCATCCTGTGGGATACATGCATTGCGGCCTGGTGCCTCGAGTGAACGGATTTGTCTGACAAAGCAATGATGCCGGAAATCCGACGTTCTGCTCCAATCTGCTCACCTGGTCGTTGAAGGCAGCGATTAAAACGATGAAGTAGGGCCTATCCACGGCTGTGCCATCGGATTCCGATCGCCCGCCAAGATCGACTTCACACTCTTACCCAAGCGGAAACATCCGCTGGCTGCACTGCTTCGTCGCAGAAGCTGAAGTTTTCTGGCGGTGCTGCGTGTCTAAGTCAAGTGCAGCAGAGCATACGCGCTTTTATTAACGCGAATCAACGGGATGAAGGATTGCTCAGAGAGAGCCCCCACTTGGCTAAGTGGAGGTCATGCCGCCGTCGCAGTCAAGTCTTGGCTATGCCTTGACATTCGAGGCACATTGCAGCGAGTGGCTCATAGTGCACCCGTTGATCTCCACGACCGCTTTTTGCCTGCGAAGGGGTCGACCAAGTGAGACGCAAGCTACAGCAGCAGCATCTGCCCAGCGGCACCGCCTCGAATCTGAATGCGCTTTGTCAAAAATAAACACGCGCCGGTATTTACGCGTGTCCGACGTCTTTGCGACTTCTATCGTGCTTCGATCAGATCCCACAATTGAATTCACCACATTCACACAAGCAACCACCAAAGCCGAATGTGCAAAGCTGACATTGCGTTCCTCCTGAACCCGTCGTCGGTCCAGGCCCCCACGACACCCGAACGTGCGCCCATGTCGCCCTCGACGTACTTGTCGCCCATCACGAGCAGCCCCGAGCGCTCTCCAGTCTCGTTCTCTTACCGCCGTCGTTTGGTGGCACCGTACATGGCTCCGCTCGAGAAGCGCCGCAGCGACCTCCGATGCTACGTCAACAGCGCCAACAACAAGCGTGCGCGCCCGAGCATGTCCATGGCGGCGCTGTGCTCCGAGTGCTTTAGCTCCAGCGACGACGAGCAGTCCGACACCTCGTCGACTACAGTGACGACCAGCGACGCCACTCGTCCACGCAAGACCCACACTCCTCCGTGCCAAGTCAAAGGTTGCAAAAACCTCGCCGTCTCCCGTGGCTGCTGCGTGCGTCACG